>CBVK0100543062.1:0-17939 GCA_900067695.1 Picea abies | reverse complement strand
CAATCTCCAAAAAGATGTAATATAATATTATATATTTTAAATGAGTTATTGTGATATTGGAATGTAATAAAGTACAAACTCTCTTTACCCCTTTTAATTTAATGTTTAATACAAAGAAACGTGTAAGTGTGGACCCTTTGGGAGTTCGGGGCTCTGAGAGTTTGGATCTTCGGGACTCCGGGATGTTGGGGAAGATAGAGCGTAGGAGAAAAATAGTCGAAGATGAACCTATTTTTCCCGTATCCCAACGTTATAATACACATTAAGTGGAATAAATTATATTACATGACGATATAATAAATTATAAAGGCACAATATGAGTGGGACCCTCTCCGAAACTTCGACATTCGGGAGATTTGGGTTCATAAAATCTTGATGTGGAATCTTCGTCGAATTTCGGAGGCTTAGGTATTAATGGGTATTGATAATCCTAAGTGCTACTTTGATATAAATTAATTATATTATAATATAATTAAACACAATTATATTATAATATAATTAATAAAAGGATAATTTGTGGTTGAATATAGTTAATCATTTTTCCTAGTAAATAAATAAATATGCATATATTTAGATATATATGTTAAATTACGTGAAAATGTGGCATGGAGGAATTGAATTATATACCTTAATTAAGATTAATCAAATTAAGTACATTATGGAGAAATTATCCTCATTGTGTTATAATATAATTACTCATAATTATCATATATTATCCTCATTGTGTTATAATATAATTACTCATAATTATCATATGAGTAGTCTATTGAGTTAGTGTTAAACTACTTCTAAGAGGGAAAAGAGAAAGTAAAGACTTTAGTAATTACTAGGCCATGGGTATTAGGTTAGGAGAAAAAATTATATCCCATCCCTTAAAAAGGTACTTAGGGGTTGATTGTGTGAAACTGGCATCATAGACCTTGCTCCACTACAAGCGAGCATCCATAGCCCCAACATAGTTATTTGCATTTCCCCACAAACGATTGAATTTCCTTTCCCAATTATTTTACCAAATTAAAAGTATATGTTCTGGAAACGATGGATGGGGGAAATACTAGGTCTTTACAACTAGGTGGGAATGATACCTGGTCTTAGGAAAGGATTGGCCATGTTCGAATAATAATAATATACCCTGAAAACTATTTACAATTGGATGTCTGATTGAAAACCTTTCACACGATGTTCTCCTTTAATGTGAATTGTAACGCACTCAGATCAGAAAACCCCCCAAAAATGATTTTTTCTATGCTCTGATATGAGACATACCCATTTCCCAGGTACCTCTAAATTTTCCCTCTTGGGTTGCTTCGAAAATTCTGATACCAACTAATTAATTCAAGAAGCATGAAAGAAACACATGCAATAATCAAGATTCATGTTACACCATAAAAGAAATGAATAATATGCCATGCACAAAAATAACCAACAAGGAGGCACATTATAAATACATATCTCATATATAATAATTAATACACAACGGAAATAAACATATAGAAAACTCAGAGAAATACATGCTAGAGAGCACTTATATTTAATTAAACTAATAACCATCAAGCTGCAAATGTCGGACATTCCACCCAACCTTAGACACATTTGTTCCAAATCTCAACATTGGGTCACACTCGAGCCAGGGCTATGAATCCAAAAGGATGGGTCTCAGACCGACACTCGATTTCTAAAACTAGTCAACAATCAATATCTCACAGGTTTCTTAACCCCACAACAATCTCGGTTTTCCATCTCTCTTCCCCATTTGGCTTGCACAACCCAAAGAGATGAACCCCCTTCTCTACAATGTAATCCCTCAAGTCATTCCACCTCTTTCCAGGGCTCTCAATGTTACTGGTTAGGAAATATCAATGTTGGAACTTCAAGGATTCTTTGTTGTGGACAATTCTCTCTCAATTTCCATTAATATCATGCACACATGCATCCATTTCTTTATAGAATAATAAAAAATTACTTACAACCAACAAAGAAATGGCTCCTTTCTCAACACGTCATTCCCATGCCCAAAACAAGAACAATAATGAATGAGTAATAATGAATGAATGATGAATCAAATGATGAGCAATCACTAAACAACCCAAAAGAGGGGTTTATGTAGTAACATGAAATCAAGAACCACTAAACAACCCAAAAGAGGGGTTTATGTAGTAACATGAAATCAAGAACCACGTGACCTTCCCTAAGAAGTTCATGTAACCACTTTTTCCAACTAAAAACAAAATCGGTGAATAAAATAATAATAAAAAGACTCAACCCCTTTAGCTCCTCTCTCATGGAATCATAGCCCAAGCTATCTTTGTCCTTGTTCGTCTTGTAGCCAATGATGTATTTTATTAATATATATTCAAATTATTACATCTCTAGGCACTCCACCCTTTCAACTTTATAGGCACACAAGCCACACATGAATAAACAAATACATTATTAATATAGGGATTGAAAACTAGGTATTACAATCCCCTCTCCCTTATTTTGGCACTGTCCTCAGTGCAGATACAAAAGAGAGAAATCAAAATTTCAAAATTTTTCAAAAAGTCATGGGTATTATGCTCGCATGGCTTTTTCATGCTCCCAAGTAGCATCTTCGAGACCATAGCAGGTCCACTGAACCTTTAACAATTCTATGGCTCGATTATGGTTCTGAGAATATCCTTTCACAACCAGCCTTGCTTTGTACCTTTCCACCTTTCATCAACACCCTTCTTCAGCTTGTAGACCCACTTGCAACCTACAATTTTTCAGTCTCTTGGAAGTTCTACCAAGTCCCATGTGGCATTCTTCTCTAATTCCTTCATTTCATCCTTCATTGCTTCTTTCCATTTATCATTGTTAGAAGCCTTCACAACTTCCTAATAGCATGAAGGTTCATCATCATTAGTACTCAAAGAAACTAACGAAACAAAATCATCATACCTTCTTGGAGGATTTCTGACCCGCGTAGATCTCCTTTAACAATTCTAACCTTTAACAATTCTATGGCTCGATTATGGAGCACTTTGACCTTCCTATCCAATATGTGGATTGGTTGGACCTGGAAGTCTCCTTCTAGATCCACTTGAATCAAATTCCAATCAATAACATGGTTAGGATCATGCACATACCTTTTCAGAAAAAAGACATGAAATACATTATGCACATTCATGGAATTAGGTAATGCAAGCATGTATGTAACTGGCTCTATTCTATCTAATATCTCAATGGACCACATAATTTGGTTGCTAGCTTTGTACAATTCCCCAACTTCAATGAGATCTTCTTTGGCTTCACTTTCAAAATCACATGCTCTCCCACCTTAAATTATCTAGTTGTCCTATTCTTATCTACATATCTCTTCTGTCTATCTTGTGATGCCTTCAAATTCTATTTAATTTTAACCATTTGATCCTCCATATCCTTTAGCAATTATGGCCCAAATACTATTATGTCTACTAGGTTATCCTAACTCACTAGAGTATTGCATTTTCTACCATATAGATCTTCAAATGGGCTCATTTTCAATGAATCTTGATACCCATTATTATAGGAAAACACAACCAAATGCAAGTAATCTTCCCACTTAGATGGATTATCCATCACATACATTCTCAATTAGATGGATTATCCATCACATACATTCTCAACATGTCTTCAATTACTTGATTGATTCTCTCTGTCTTCCCATCTGACCATGGGTGGTATGTTGTGATAAAATTCAGATTCATACCAAATCCTTTAAATAGTCCCCTCCATAAACTTGAAGTAAACTTTGAATCTCTTTCTGATACAATTTCCTTAGGTATTCCATGCAACCTAGCAATTTCCCTCATGTAAATTTATGCAATATTAGTTTTTGTATGAGTCGTTTTTACAGGAAAAAAATGAGCATCATTTTTCAATTTATCCACCACCACCATTATTGAATCATTTTGCCTTGTTATCTTGGTCAACTTAGTTATAAAAACAATGGTTATCACTTCCCATTTCTTCTCTAGAATTGGCAATGGTTGTAGCAAACCCGTTGGGTGTCTATGCTCAACTTTCACTATTTGGCATTCTATACATATGGCAATGTAATCAACAACATCCTTCTTCATTCCTAGCCAAGAACCTATACTATATAATAAGAAGCCAATAACTATATTGAATAATAAGAAGCCAATAGCGTTCATCATCTATTGGCTTCAGATTTAATGATTTTAGTAGAATTGTATCTCATTTATAAATCATATTTGCGAATTATATTCATTGCATTCATGTCAATAATATATTCTACGGGATTGTGCTTAACTCAATAATATGTTTACTTCTCTAAGCTATATACAGTGGTCACATTGGCAAGGATAGGTTTACTTTTTGCAATTTTCTTTTCAACGAGTGTGAATTTCAATTAAAATGAGGGATATTTTCAATTCCAACAAGAGTGAATTTCATTTCCAAGTATAAGTGTAGATTTAATTTCAAATCAAGTGTGAACTTTCTTTTCCTGTAATTTACCTTTAGTCAATTTATTTCCTATAAGTGTTTGATAAAGTAGAACTTTTAGAGCCTTGCCAAAACATGTGGAACTATTTATATTATTTCCTATAGAAGTATTTTTTGAAACTACAACCACACCCTAAACAAATTAGTGAAAGAAATATTTGTAGCCTCAATATACAATGCATGGTAACTCACAAGTAAAACCAGAACCCCTAGTTGACAATTTAATGCACAAACTCTTGGTTGTTTCTCTAATTAATTAGAAAGGTAATTAAAATGTTTGTTTTACTTAGCGGAAGTTGTAGTTCTCAGTACCATTCGAATACCTCTAGACTTAACACCCATAAAATATGTTCACTTCAAGTTCCAGGATAAGTTCTCATTCATAAGCGTCATTTTCCATCACCAATGCCCCTAAGGGTGCTGCGAATTTCTACTTCATAAAGTTTTTTAGCTACAATATCATCTTAGTCTTCATACTTCATATGATCTAACCAGAGGCCTCCACCTATTTTCTATGATTGCAATTACTTCTGGTTATGGCACGAACATGGGGCATGCCCGCCTCGTTTATAAAAATATATTTCTTCTTTATAGGGTACTGTTTTTACATGTGGATCTCTCTTTCTTCTTCTACGGATCATCCTTATTCCCTCAAACCCTTTTTATCTTTCTCTAAAAAATCATCAATGCACACAACAAAAGAAATAATGATGTATTTTGGCTATATGGTTGCTCCTAACCTCTCACATCAGGAGGCATTTTTTATCACCTAAAACTCGCTCACCAAGCTATATAAGTGATCACCGGAGAATTCATCAGTCCAATACACCAAAGTCCATACTCACAACATTAACATACTTCATTCAACAAAGAAGGAAACTATGGAAAGTGAGGTTTGGAAAATCCACATGGCTGATAAAAGTGAGTTTTGCAAAATTCATGCATGCCCATGTGACTGATAAAAATGAGTTTCATGTGATCTGCATGTGTTCGTGTGACTATCGTTGTCAAAATTGACATGGATCTGAATAACGGTGTATTTATGATGTTACATGCATTTCACATAACCTCAACTTAGAGTACCCAAAGAGTTCAACCCTTCAACTATAAAAATAGTAGCTTCAATACCATTCAAGCATAAGGGATCCACACCTACATGGAATCCCTTTCACACTTGAAACTAGATAATTTAATACTTGAATGAGGCCTATATAAAGACTCCATGGGTATGCATTCAAAAAGAAGAAAATTAATGTAAGGTTATGCTAGTTATATGAGCCTAGTGAATCCTGATTTCTCCTAAGCTCGTTCACACTCTCATAGCCATTATTGTTTGGTGTATTGAACTTCTCACCTCTTGAGAGATTTGTGCACCTCTTCACATCACCATTTTATTTAGAGAGAAAGAGGAAGAGGTTCCATTGGGAACAAAAAATACCCTCCCAAGGAGGAAAAGGAGATACCATTTGTGCTCACACTACATTCTGGAGTGTTATCAATACAAGCCTTATCTGTTGGTAACAATTCTTTGTTTGTTTTAGGTTTTCTCTTGTATCTTGCTTCCTATGAATTTATTTATTTTTGTTTATTTATGTCTTGTATATTTTTATGGTTCACTAACCTTAACATATGGTTTGTGCTATTAGTATAGCCTTCATTATCACTTAATAACCATTGTATGCTCACCCATGTGGAAAATTAAGCTAAACACTCAGGTTAAAGGATGAGATAGCCAGATGGAGGAGTATTGTAGAAGCCTATGGAAAAGGTGTAGTTTCCTTGGCCTAGCATGGATTAACACTTTGACCAAGTAGTGGGAAAAAATTTATGCCATAGACAAAGGTAAATGGGATATGTTACAAAGGGACCAGAAACAAATTTCTAGACTAGAGATAGAAGTGAAAGGATTGAAAGAAAAAAAGATAAAATTGAGCAACTTAGCTCAAGCTGCACTCAATTTCAAGAATCCCTCACCTACTTATTCTCTATTCTTACAAGAGAATTTTACATGTTCATACTCCAATCCTTGGTCAAGGGAAGGGTGGATGATTTCAAGTCTCTCACATTTTTCTTAGAAGTATGTTCCACAAGAAACATCGAAGATAAAAACTTGTTTTGTGAGTGTTACCAACATGAGCTTGTTCTTTTTCGTTATCAAAACTAGAATCATAATCCATTCATAGGAGATATTGAGTTGAGATATTTTACATCATATATGAGAAACTAGATTCATTGGGGCTATGGACAAAATATAACAGTAGAAAATGCATTAAATCTTAGTCTCTATATTCTAAGAGAATGTGACAAAATGATGTTTTTCTTTGGGAAACTCCAGTAACTCATTTATTATCTTGATCATACTACTCATATCATTTGGAACTATTATCGTACAAATTGTAGGTTGGGGAAATACCAACCCAATCCACAAGATGGAGAGAACTACGAGAGAGTGTACCCACTATCACCTTAGATAAACCCTCCCCTCTCTTTAATGAAGGAGAAATCCTACACAAGGGGGGAATCCCAGGTGACCCTAGGGGGAATTAAGATGGAAAATAGAGTAGTGGAAGATGATTCCCCTATAGGTCAATCTACAAGATGGAAGATGTCTTGGAAACAAGTTTTGGAGATGGCTAATGGTTGTCAAATGCTTGAGTACCCGCATAAGATAGTTATACTTGCCAGAGATAAGAGAAAAAAAAGTGTACAAGCACAATATTCAAATGGAAAAGTAAGTGAATATTGCTGTCCTAAATTGAAGCTGTAAAAAAATGTATATATTTGCAATGAAATCAATTAATTACTTCGGAATTAACCATCAAAGTTGTCAAATAATTATTAAAGAATGAAGCACTAAACCAATAGATAAATTTCCAATAATGAAGCACAAATGTTGACGGTGAAAGAGGGCTATTAGATAGTGTTTTAAGACATTTATTGTAACATCCAAGTTTCTATAGAAAATATTTTCTACAGCCACAAGTTTCCACCAAGAAAATTAGCAGTCCGACAAAATGTTAACCAAGAAGCAGTAGAATGATAACAGTGACTTACAAGCAAATTTCCATGGTTGAAATGCAAGTTAAAGTAAGAAATAAAGTATGTTTTGTTGCATCCATAATGGCTTTAGCTTTTGATTGATTACAACTCAAGAACTACTAGACCAATCAAGACACCCTAGTGGCTTTAGCAAGCTTAAGATATAAGGAAAAGATTCCAACTTGAACAAGATCAATATCTCTCAAAATCACGTTTACCAATGCAAGTAATTTATTTCTCCAATGAAATAAATTATTAGTTCCTTTCCAAATGGGTTATGGAGACTTCTTGTATTAGGTTATGCATACTTCTTCTCAAGGGGTGTAATCCATTTTACTCCCTTGTGAAAGTAATCCTAACAAGGTAAATTCTAGGAGGGTGTAAGCCTTTTTACTCATCCTAGAAACCTTTGCAATAGATTTTTCCACCAACAACAATGATAAAACTTGGTGGAGGGTATATGCCCTTATATTCCTCCAAGGATATATCCAATAACAACCATGGAACAAGAAAGAATAACTAACAAAATGCAGATTTTTCTTACCAATTCCAAGAGCATGCAAGACGAAACCCTAGTTACCAAGAACTTTCATGACCATAACAATAGAAAAGGCCTCCAAGAGCTAGCGTACTGCTTAACTCCACAAGACAATGATAAACCATAACAAAAGATAGAGAGAGAGAGAATTATATTTCCCAAGAGGGGCGCAAATTTCAGCCAAGTAGCTCCTCTCACATGAAAGAGTTATGTCAAAATGAAATGAAAATGATTCTTATTTATACAAAAGTCCTAAAAAGTGTTTTTCCACATAAAGTTAGGTTAAACCACAAAGTAAGGAGTCCAACCCCCTTTAATTTTCCCCTATACAAAATAATTTTAATTTTCACATGAAGAAAACCCTAAAAGTGTGACGTCAACCCCTTCTAGGGTGACATCTTGGTCACTTTGGCAAATCATTGAGCTTGAGGATGGAATCGTTGGGCCTCAAAATTCCTTACCTTCATGCATTGGGGTATTCTCTCCAAGGTACAAGGGATCTCCCTCATCAAAGTGCCAAGTGTCCATCAAACACCACCATCACCACCAAAACCCTAACCCTAGGGTGACGTCAAGCCCTCCAAGGTGACGTTTTAGCCTCCAAAGGCAAATTGTTGGGCTTGCAAGGGCTAGGTGAGGTCCTCCAAGGTCTCTTCCTTTAAAAAGATAAAATTGAGCAACTTAGCTCAAGCTGCACTCAATTTCAAGAAGCCCTCACCTACTTATTCTCTATTCTTACAAGAAAAGTTTACATGTTCATACTCCAATCCTTGGTCGAGGGAAGGCTAGATGATTTCAAGTCCGTCACATTTTTCTTAGAAGTATGTTCCACAAGAAACATCGAAGATAAAAACTTGTTTTGTGAGTGTTACCAACATGAGCTTGTTCTTTTTCATTATCAAAACTAGAATCATAATCCATTCATAAGAGATATTGAGTTGAGATATTTTACATCATATATGAGCAACTAGATTCATTGGGGCTATGGAAAAAATATAACAGTAGAAAATGCATAAAATCTTAGTCTCTATATTCTAAGAGAATGTGACAAAATGATGTTTTTCTTTGGGAAACTCTAGTAACTCATTTATTATCTTGATCATACTACTCATATCATTTGGACCTATTATCGTACAAATTGTAGGTTGGGGAAATACCAACCCAATCCACAATATGGAGAGAACTACGAGAGAGTCTACCCACTATCACCTTAGATAAACCCTCCCCTCTCTTTAATGAAGGAGAAATCCTACACAATGGGGGAATCCCAGGTGACCCTAGGGGGAATTGAGATGGAAAATAGAGTAGTGGAAGATGATTCCCCTATAGGTCAATCTACGAGATGGAAGATGTCTTGGAAACAAGTTTTGGAGATGGATAATGGTTGTCAAATGCTTGAGTACCCGCATAAGATAGTTATACCTGCCAGAGGCAAGAGAAAAAAAAGTGTACAAGCATAATATTCCAATGGAAAAGTAAGTGAATATTGTTGTCCTAAATTGAAGCAATAAAAAAATGTATATATCAGCAATGAAATCAATTAATTACTTTGGAATTAACCATCAAAGTTGTCAAATAATTATTGGAGAATGAAGCACTAAACCAATAGATAAATTTCCAATAATGAAGCACACACGTTGACGGTGAAAGAGGGTTATTAGATAGTGTTTTAAGACATTTATTGTAAGATCCAAGTTTCTGTAGCAAATATTTTCTACAGCCACAAGTTTCCACCAAGAAAATTAGCAGTCCGACAAAATGTTAACCAAGAAGCAGTAGAATGATAATAGTGGCTTACAAGCAAATTTCCACAGTTGAAATGCAAGTTAAAGTAAGAAATAAAGTATGTTTTGTTGCATCCAAAATGGATTTATCTTTTGATTGATTACAACTCAAGAACTACTAGAGTAATCAAGACACCCTAGTGGCTTTAACAAGCTTAAGATATCAAGAAAAGATTCCAACTTGAACAAGATCAATATCTCTCAAAATCACGTTTACCAATGCAAGTAATTTATTTCTCCAATGAAATAAATTATTAGTTCCTTTCCAAATGGGTTATGGAAACTTCTTGTATTAGGTTAGGAATACTACTTCTCAAGGGGTGTAATCCATTTTACTCCCTTCTGAAAGTAACCCTAACAAGGTAAATTCTAGGAGGGTGTAAGCCTTTTTACTCATCCTAGAAACCTTTGCAATAGATTTTTCAACCAACAACAATGATAAAACTTGGTGGAGGGTATATGCCCTTATATTACTCCAAGGATATATCCAATAACAACCATGGAACAAGAAAGAAGAACTAACAAAATGCAGATTTTTCTTACCAATTCCAAGAGCATGCAAGACGAAACCCTAGTTACTAAGAACTTTCATCACCATAGCAATAGAAAAGGCCTCAAAGAGCTAGCGCACTGCTTCACTCCACAAGACAATGATAAACCATAACAAAAGATATATAGAGAGAGAATTATATTTCCCAAGAGGGGCGCAAATTTCAGCCAAGTAGCTCCTCTCACATGAAAGAGTTATGTCAAAATGAAATGAAAATGATTCTTATTTATACAAAAAGAGAGAGAATTATATTTCCCAAGAGGGGCGCAAATTTCAGCCAAGTAGCTCCTCTCACATGAAAGAGTTATGTCAAAATGAAATGAAAATGATTCTTATTTATACAAAAATCCTAAAAAGAATTTTTCCAAACCACAAAGTAAGGAGTCCAACCCCATTTACTTTTCCCCTATAAAAAATAATTTTAATTTTCACATGAAGAAAACACTAAAAGTGTGATGTCAACCCCTTCTAGGGTGACATCTTGGTCACTTTGGCAAATGGTTGAGCTTGAGGATGGAATCGTTGGGCCTCAAAAGTCCTTACCTTCATGCATTGGGGTATTCTCTCCAAGGTACAAGGGATCTCCCTCATCAAAGTGCCAAGTTTCCATCAAACACCACCATCACCACCAAAACACTATCCCTAGGGTGACGTCAAGCCCTCAAGGATGACATTTTAGCCTCCAAAGGTAAATTGTTGGAATTGCAAGGGCTAGGTGAGATCCTCCAAGGTCTCTACCTTTTCCTCCAAATGAAATGTTCATCTCCTATATTGTCCCATGGCTTGGGCGACGACATCTAACCAGTGGGCTTCCTACCCTAATGAAGACCCAAGTTGGGCTTGTTCCTCCAAAATGTCCATCAACAAGGTCCTGGAAAGATAAACAAGTACGCCCTCCAAGAATCTCAAGTCAAAGCATCATGAAAAGTAAAATCACATTTATTATAACAACCATCTAAGAATGTATTTCAAAAACTATCTCATCAAATTAAACAAGTGTTCAAAGACCCTATGAAAATTGCCAAGTTTAGGTATGGGAGGGTTGACAAGGTGACCTATTGGTTGAATCAATCCCTAAGTCAAGGAGTGTTTCCTAGCTGGAAATCTCTCTAAGTCATGTAGAGAAGATGATGTGGATGGGGGTAAGACCTTTGGGCATGGGGTTCATGGCATACAATGGTTCGTATTGTATAATTTATGGGTTCCTTTGTAAGGGGTGTGTTGCACCTTTGTGTTCAATGCATCCTTTTTCCAAGCCCATTTATTGCCATTTTATTTTAAGATGTTTCCAAGTTGAAGCCAAGGTGGGGATTCTACTTAAGAATGAAAAACACTTCCCACCTTGACTCTAGCTCGGTCACATTATGCTTCCCCAAGTTAAAGACAATGTGTGGGACTTTTACCTAAACATGAAAAACATTACCCACACATGCTCTACCTTGGGTGGCATTTTTATATTGGTATTTTTCACAAGTCCCATCAGTTTCTTATGAGACACATTTCATTTTCCTCGGGATTCTTGGGAGAGCATCTAGAAGGTTCATGATTGGATTTTATCTTTTTCCAGCTACAAACCTCTAGGCCTTCAACCCCTTCTTCCCATGAAATGAGGTACAATCCCTCTAGGCCTTCAACCCCTTCTTCCCATGAAATGAGGTACAATCCCTTCTAGGGTTAATACACCCCAAAATCCCAAAATATAAGGAGATGAATAAGGGGTGAAGTGTGAAAAATGGTAAGTATGATCGAGAACAACACAATGACTTGTCAAGGATACCTCCTAGTAGCAAACCCATCCCTAAGGGTGAACATTTACTAGGACACAATTTCAACCACCAAGGTGAAACAAGGCAAAGAGCATAATTTCCAAGCAAATGTTCTATAATCAAAAGAAGCTTTAAATGCAACATACTTAAATTCCCCAAATATTAAAGTGACACTTAACACAATACCTGACTTGTACCTCATGGAGAAAGACCCATCGTCTTCTAGAATCAATCTAATGTGGTTGATACCATCGTCATGAATCCGAGATGTGTGGTGGTGAAGCAGGTTGTTGTCTATGCATGTGGACATTATCAGTTATTTGTCTCTCAGTACTCCATGTTTGCAACATGAGAGCCTCGAGACATCATATCCTTAGTTATCCCTAGAAATTAGGGATAGCAGGACCCAACAAGAAACCATTTCTCAGTGTACTTTCAAAATAAATAGTATGAATATGGAAGCCTTGCTTTAATGTCAAAGAAGAGAGGAATTATTGGGGGATGAATTAAAAAGTAGAAAACCTTTTAGTTATCCAAATTTCTTAGAAGTTGTCGACATGTTAGATAAATATGTACAATGTATAATAAGTTGTGGTGTGAAATGGATAGGCTTCATTTCTATTTTATTTTGATTTGGCATCCTGCACTAGTCTATCAACATTTCTACAAATGGGATGTACTTGAGGAAGAAGATTTTTGGCAACACATTCAGAAGAACTATGTGTACTACACAACAGTATAACAAGAGAATTTCTCTTATAGATTGAGTAATATTCCCTCAACCCTTGCAATTTCTAACTCTGATTAATGTAGTTCAGTTTCATAGGGACATGCAACACCTTCAGTTGGGGGGAGATGACGGGCTCCTAATTTTCCATCTTTTATGCCCTTTTTCCTTCACCTTTACACTTCATTTTGACAGCATTTACCTTCTTTATGACACATCCTTGTCCCTATTTCCATATTATTGCAAAGGTATATATCTTCCTCATAATGTGTGTTTTAATTGAATTTATGTTGATGTATTAGGAAAAATTTGTGCATTATGTAACTTGTAGAGACAAGGATTATTATAGAATAGGTTTCCAAGTGTATTTTGTAGGTCTTCCAACTTGCTACTGAACTGATTTCTATGCATCTCACATACCCCAGTTCATTGCTATGGATCCATGTTGCTTGTGTGTCACTTGTCAGTTGTTGGAAAAAATTCCAGCCAACTTCCATGCCACCTTTCTACCAATCTGGGAAAATATTCAATTAGTAGAAATGTTGAACCATGAACTCCAGATGTTTCACGTCTAGCACTGCAAATTTGGGCTCGTTAATGAAGGAACGATCAGTAACATATTCCATTTGGAGAATTAGTAGGTAGTAAATAGTCGAAGCTATTAAGAAGCTTCAGATCAACTTCACATGATCCATTGGGGTTACTCTGTCTCTATTTCAAAGCATGTTGAAACACACTTGGACAGCTTGTGGGAAACTCACTCGAACTCTTTAATTATTGTTACTGTTTTACTGTTTTCTTAAATTCGTGTAGCAATCGATTGAGAATCTCCAATTATCTAGCATGTTACTACCACTCATGTATTAAATAGTTAAAGATGGCCACACTTATATAAGGTAGTGTTTCACCTCTTATTGGTAGCAATAACTAGAGTTAGAAAGACAAATGTGTGTGGACATATAGATAGATAAATAAATAGAATAAGTCTTTCTTTAAGATCTTTTTCTTTATGCTAGTACGTTGATTTCTTATTCACGAATTTATGAAGTTACAAATTGTTGTGAGCAAAGGTTAAAGTTGTGAAGCTTCATCTGTGCACAACTTATAGGGTTCAGGACTGCTCTAAGAGGTATGCACAAGGATATTTAATTTATGTTCATTAGGTAGTTTACCTTTAACGTTATGACAATTGGTCAAGTTATTTACTTTTTTCTTCAAATCATTATTTTAATGTCATTTGCTACATATTGTTGCATTGTTGTAAATCGTGTTTAAATATTTATCTCATTTTCTATAGATCGTTAAATGTATTTCTTTCACAACTAAAAATCGATTGCTGCAAATCATTGCATGTGTCAACCAATTAACATGCTACATAATATGTGATGATTATTAGAATATGTTTTCTTATTCCATATTTTCTTAGTTGAATTTACTACACTTTTGTAGTTTGAATCAATTTTTGTTTATTAGAAATATCATTGGATTTTTGGTCAATGTATAGACAATGCACTAGAATTTAGGTATCATATACTTCTTAAACTCTTGCATATATTTTTCACATCAACTGCAAGCATACTATACCTGGATTGACAATTAAATATACTAGTAGGATACATATCCTTTTTTCATTAATAATATATATAATAAACCTATCACTATGTTCCAACTAGAGGTAGGAGTCTAGGTGCATATTGGGTGTAACACCCCCCAACCCAGTTGAGGAATATTACGGTGAGTAAAAACTCATAAATTAAAATTTATGTTATCTAATTAAATTCATGTAGTTTCCAGCCACAAATTATAACCTTATTTAACTTTTAATTGTTACCATTGTGTACATGCATCTACAACATGCTAAAATAGACATGAAATGCAGCTATTAAACTAAATTGCAACATCATATAAATCAGTCTCGTACATAGAGTTCATGTACAACCATTTAACTCATAAAATAACACAACAACAAGATAAAACACTTATCTTTTAAATTTTGTTGTGCAACTAGCTGCTTGGATAGGACGTTCCACCCAAACATAGACCTATTTTTCCAAATATCAATAACAAGTCACCCCGAAGCTAAGGCTAGCAATCCACAAAAGAGTGTGGTCTTTCATTGTCCACTCACATCTCATAAATCCCACAAACCATTGATATTCTCCTATAGCTATCCTGATTTTCCACCATCTCTCTCCCTCTCAACCTGCCCAACCCAAGGAATGTACCCGTTCACTAATATCAGTCCCTTAAATGTCCCATTCATTTATCAGGGTATCTCTAGCATAAGTAATCATGAATATCTCTACTTGGAACTCAACGTACTCACTGCCAGAAAAAACTACCAGTAACCAACAACAAACACTTGTTGTTACAATTCAACTCACACAAGAGTTCACTCTTCAGGCATGACAACCTGGCTCTTCAATCTTTAGCTCCAAAATGCTCCAGCATGCTCTAGAATTCTCCCTCCATGGATGTTTCATCTCCAATCTCTCTTTCTTCCTCTCTTCTTGTTGCTCATGCCAAAAGCATTGGTTGTCCCAAAATTCTTGTAGTTTCCCATACAAATTTCCTCTCTTTTGGCTTGATTTCCTGACCCACACACTTCCAAAGATGATTGTACTTAGCTCCCAAGCTTCTAATAACTATGGGATGTGACTTGTCACACCCACCCTCTTACATGCATTCAATGATTGGATTTGGGAACACTCAATAAAAAATAGAGGTTTAATACATAATGATAATAAAATTGAGGATTGTGGGTGGAATTAATAAACATGGGTAATTCCCCCTTGGACCCCTCTATTAGGCATTCTCCTAGACCCTCCCCTCTCTTGTGGATTAATTCATCCCCCATATATGTCCATGTCCCCTTAGAAGTTGACATCACATTTTATTATTAAAACATAGAAATACAATTCGCATATACATTGCTTGGTCGTAGCCACATATTATATCTACATTAAGCATTAATTAAATTGGGGATTATAGTGGGGATGTTACATTCCCCCTCCCCTACAACTATGTGTCGTCCTTGGTGCACACTATGTCGATCCACACACACACACACACACAATTTTACATCACAATAAAATTCTACAATTTCACAACTCCAACAGTAGTTCCAACCATAATCTCATGTTCCTCTCAACCCGTAGACCCAAGGAATGCACCATTCGTTTATCGGGGATAACCCAAGGAACATACCATTCTTTTATCAAGATTAATCCAAGGAATGAGCCATTATTTTATCAGGGCCCTCAGCACAATTGGCTAGGACTCTAAGATGTGGTTCCAGAACTCTAGTTGCTCAAAATGGAGTCTTGCATTTTGTTTCCTTCAAAATTGTCAAAAATCTGTGGGTATTTCTCCCACATGTTTTCTTCATGCTCCCATGTAGCATCTTCGGGACCGTAGCAGGTCCATTAAACCTTTACCATCCCTATGGCCTTGTTCCTGAGCACTTTGGCTTTTAGGTCCATGATGTGTATTGGTTCCACCCAAAAATCTGCTTCGTGCTCCACCTGGATCATATTCCAATCAATTATGTGTTTAGGGTCAAACACATATTTCTTTAATAATGTCACATGAAATACATTATGCACTCTCGTGAATGAAAGTAATGCTAGCATGTATGCACCTGGCCCTATATTTTCTAAGATTTCAAAAGGTCCACAATATCTAGCTGTCAACTTCGGGCAACTTCCTAATCTTAGTGAACTTCTTTTCACCTTCACTTTTAAAAATACCTGCTCACCCACTTTAAAATCTCTAAACGCTATATTCTTGTTTGCATAACTTTTTTTCCTATCCTAGACAACCTTTAAATTTTGCTTGATCTTTGCCATTTTCTCTTCCATTTCCTTCAAAAAATCTATCCCAACAACTGCTCTATCTGCTAGATTATCCCAACTCATTGGTGTGTTACACTTCTTACCATAAAACACTTCAAACATGCTCATTTTTAATTAGGCTTGATACCCATTATTGTAAGCAAATTCCACTAAGTGGATATAATCCTCCCACTTTGATGGTTTATACATCACATACATTATGAGCATGTCCTCAATTATTTTGTTAGTCCTCTCTGTTTTCCCATCTGACTATGGGTGATATGTTGTACTAAGATTTAAATTTGTCCCAAATCCTTTGAACAAACCCTTCCAAAAATTGGAAGTAAACTTTGGATCTCTGTATGAAACTATTTCCTTAGGCATCCATCTATCCTAGCAACTTCTTTCATGTAGATCTTTGCAATATTTGTCGCCTTGTGTGTTGTCTTTACTGGAATAAAATGTGTTGCCTTAATTAATTTATCCACCACCACCATGATGGAATCATGTTTCTTCACTGTTCTGGGCAGCCTAGTAATAAAATCAATTGTAACCACTTCCCACTTCCATTCTAGAATGGGTAATTATTAAAGAATATTTCTGCTGCGGACAGGTGAAATCTCCCTTGGATATTTATACCCCTATTTTCCAAGACAGAAAAACAAACAAATGAACATTAGCATTCCTTTAGATCTATTCTTTATGTCTATAGGCATAGAAGATAGAAGAAAGAAGTGTGACTTACTCCTTTTCGATGGTCATCCTTGTTGATCTTCAATATTTGGTCTCGTTGTCCAAGATTCTATCACGATGAAGAAATTCAGCAAGGAAAAAAACAACACCTTCTACTCCTACAATATATCATTAGACAAGAGAAAATATATCTATATAGACATACATGTATAAACAACTGTATGAAGGAAATAGGCCAAGTTATATTAATGGAGAAACATGGTGAAGTACTTACAAACCAAGGTTGACGATGCAACATCTCCTCCAAGCTCTCCAATCCATCCCTTGTCTGAATGTCTCAAGATAAAAATGATGATGCTTTGATGGATTCCTTCCTCCAACATCAAAGGTTTGACACTCTAAAATCCTTTCTCCCCCCTTTTCACCTTTGAGTGGACTCATTATATAAGATTTGGGAGGTTCACCAACCACAACAAGTTTAGGGAATAGTTGATATTTTAGCTCCTTAGGTTAGGATTTGGTTACCCAAAATGGAGGGA
>CBVK0100543061.1:0-17940 GCA_900067695.1 Picea abies | reverse complement strand
AACCGTTTAGGGAGATCATTGAGTCATGACCAACGGATGAAAGTTGATCAATAGTCACAATTCTTCCATCGTGAGAGAAAGATATCACACAAAAAAGAGTGGACATAATAGCTTTCATGGCATAGACATAATCTCGCCCAAGGAGTAAATCGAAATCCAAGGGGTCTTGGACTACCATGAAGTCAATAAAAAAAGTTTTCCCTCCCAAAGTTACAGGAAACTGAGGAAGAACTCCTAAAGGTTGTCTGTTTCTTCTGTTAAAATATAACAGACTCTAGGTAACCGTCGCAAGCTGAGGATAACCCAAATATTTCCAAGCAATAGAGGACAAAATAGTAACAGACACACCTTCATCTATCAGTGTCCGAGGAACGTCTTGACCACAAACCTGTACTGTAATCTTGAAAGGAATGTGAAAGGGAAGACGAGGTCCAGGTATCGCACCCCAATAAAAAAAAATGGCCTCATTACTTGGAGGGGGTTCCATGGGAGAAGGAGGAATGTCCCCCAGCACGATAGATTCTGTATCAACGAAAAAAACGTGGGTAGTATCGGGCTTACTCTCTAGTGGGAGAGTAGGATCGACCGATGATGAGATCAGATCGACCACTTGAGTTGCATTCTCCAAGGGGAGAATGAGGTCAACGGATGGAAACAGATCGACCGCTTGGGTTTCACTCTCTAACGGGAGACTGGGATCGACCGAGGATGGGACCAGATCAACCACTTTGTCAACTAGTGCAACTAAGGACGTGACCAGATTGACTACATGATCAACCAGACTGATCGACGAAGGGACCAGATTGATCATTCCATCAACTACAGGTGGGTCAAGAGTAAGCTACAGGTGGGTGATCTTGGAATCATCAACACTCCCAACACGATTATCAGTAACTGGTTTTTTTCCAACATGTCCAATAGTGGTTGGAAGTTTGGACCCTTGCTTATTTTTCTTCTTCTTAATCTTCCTTTTCTTCTTCTTCTTATCCACCGAATTACTAGCTTCATAGCTTTCACTCGACGAAGAAGATGAAATGTAAGAAGAGTGTGCAAGTGAAGAAGGCGAAGAAGATCTTACTCATGAAGAAGGTGAAGGATCAACATGATGTTGATGTTCTTAGGGGGAAGTGCTTACAACCGAAGCACCAACTGCATTCAAGATTACCTGAGTGGAAAGAAACCATACCAGTAATCCAATTGTGAGACCTGGAAGGCTCAAAGTAGCGATGTAAGGAGGAACAACATTTCCGTAAGAAGGAAAAACAAAAGGTTCCCTTGGAAAAGGGGTTCCTTCGTTGGTTGTTCTAGGAACATATGCCATAAAGAAACAAACAACACACACTAAAAATCTAGTAAGCAAGCAAGCAAACAAAACCTTCTCACAATGAGCACACTAGTTGGTGATGAAATCCAATGTTGCGGGAACAATGTAAGAAGGGGCTGAGATCAGTGTTACCAGAACCAGATTGGAACCAGTAAAACTGGCCGGTCCAACCGGTTCACAGGGATTACCGGTTCAAACCGGACATTCAAACCACTTTTGACTGGTTCCGTACAAAACCGGTTTTTTTCTGGGTTTATTTTATTTTATTTTATTTTTTATTTTTATTTTTCGTACAACCAAAAAAGTGAGGGGATTTGCAAATTTAAAAAAAAGAAAAAAAAAGAAAGAGACTCAAGCCAGGCTCGGAATCCCCCTGTTGAGTCTACTCATGTTGAGGATGTAGATGATGACTCTGAGTCTGAGTCTTAGTCCGAGTCTGAGTCTTAGTCCGAGTTTGAGTCCTCAGAGTCTGAGTTTCAGTATGCAAATTTAGACTATTAGATTGTGTAGTCTCTACTCTCTAGCCTCTAGCCTAGACTCTAGAGTTATTTTTGGACTTTATAGGCCATTTCGAGCCTTTTTGATGATGTATTTTGATTCAAAATCCAGATATTCATATGACTATGGACTCTCGAGTGCACTTGCCACTTACTGTTAGTGCTATTTTGGTTTTATACAATGTTACTTGTTATATATATATGAGAAACTTTGAAAATTTTTGTATACTGGTTTGGATTCACATGGATGCACATGAATATGTATTTTGTTTTTTCAAAATTTGAATATTTTATGTATTTTTAGTGACCGGTTTTTTGATCCGGTTTTTTTCCGATTCCGTTTTTTTGGGTCGACCGGTTCAATGACCGGTTCGGTTCTGGTAACCTTGGCTGAGATAGAGCAGGTGGAAAAGTTACGTTGACGAATTGCTTAACGGACTTACACCCTAATGCAAGCTCCCACACATAATCATGGGTATACCCTCTAAGGAGCCCGAGTGAGTTTGGTCAATGTCGATTCCAGGTACCGTGAAGACTTGCCCGTCCACAATCACCTCGTGTAAAGACAATAAAGAGATAGGCTACTAAGGTTACCAATTAGGACAATGTTGCCTGGGGAAACAGTCGACAGTCCGATCCACGTGCAAAGGCAGGGTATCTAGCCCGAAATAAAATCGATAAGGTCTCCATAAGATTTTCTTCTCAAGTGACCCCCAATAATACGTGCAATCTCTACACTAAGATTGACAAAGCAGGGTGAGTAACGATGACAGTCCTAATGCGACCTGATGATTGACCCTTGTGTGAGAAGGGATTCCCAGGACAAAATGTAGTAAATGGATTTAACCGCTCCCTAACTCAAGATTCTATGTTTGTTTACAGCTTTGGAAAGTTATCTTTCACACCTATTCCAAAGCCCTACACCCTAAGCTAATGTAGGTTTACTACCAAAAAATATAAAAATGTCTAATCAATTTTTATAAGCGCTTTATTTTAAGACTATTGTTTACTCAAGAGGAAAAATGGCATGGATTAGATGATGTTTTGACCGACTCTAAACAATGCAAAGAAATGAGAATGCAAATTTTTCACTTTGATGAAAGCTATATTACAAGAAGGAGAAAATGTTTATCATTCCCAGATGCACAATGTCCCAAAATTTTATTAAACTCATCAATATCAATATCTTCAAGAAATGAGCCAAAGAGATTGTACACCAATACACGATTCTTGTCCCCCCAAAAAACCATGCAATTTCACTACTTCAAATGCAAGGATGCCCCCAATCTAATATAAAACAAGAAATTAAATTTTGTGTTTCAAAGATAGCTAAAAGCAATAACAAATCTCTTTAAAAACAAAGAAACTCAAATCAATTTTCTCTTTTAACACGAACTATTCAATAAAAGAAGTATTCTTTCACTAAACAATTCTAAAGAAAAAACCATGCTTTTTAATTGAAAGACACTCAAAGCAAGAGATCAAATATTTCAAAATAAAACAAGCTAAAACAAAGCAAAGATGGCTAAAAACAAACTCAAAGTTGTCAAGAAGACTGTAATCAGACCTAACAAATCACCCTAAACACTTATCACAGATATGGGTAAGGAAAACCACCAAAAGCTAAATTTTTTCACAATCGTTGTGAGCTACCAGCCAACACAGTGCGACGATCCTAGATCATTGTGGGCCAGAGAATAGTACAGTGCGATGACGTCGCACTGTGTCTAAATGTAGGATGTGTCGATCCTAGATCATCGCATTGTCCCTCAAAGCAAGGTGCGATGATCAAAGGAAAAAAGGGAAAAATAAAAAGCAAGAAGGTTTTCCATTGAATTTAAACAGTCAAAGAGTTCATTTGGATCTCCCAGTGACTCAGAAAACAGAACCCAGGTAATCAAAGAAAGAAGGAAAGACAAACTAGGAAAACAATCTGTTCCTCAGTGGAGTCGCCAATTTTGTTATCGGACTAATCGGTAAGTGCAGACACAAACTGATCTCCCTAGTTTCACCCCGAAACTAGAACAAAACAAGACAATATACTAAAATTTCCTTAGATTTCAGTTATCAAATAAGAAGAGGATCCAAAACATACCTTTTAAATGTTGTAGACATGTCCTCGCCAATGTGATCCCAGTTCCATCGTGAGGCTTATGGAGAAATATTTGCAAAGAAACACAAGCCAACGAAGACAAGAATAACATAGTCTATTTGATATGAAACTATGTACGTGATCAAGGAATCATATAATATGGACAAATAACTTTCATATAAAAAAGAAAAGTATATCTGTATTAAATAATGTGGAAGAAAGATACAACCAAATGCCTTGATGTAGTCAGGTTCCTTCCAATAGTTCCTTGCTTCCCACACAGTTCTTCTTCAAGGATTCTGATACTATGGATCTGAAAATCACTCACAATCTATCTTGAGAAAGCAAAGCTCAAAGCCACTCTAACCAAGCTAACAATCTCAAGCCAAATTTCCAATATTTTCCAATCTACCAAGCTAACTTTCCCAATGAGAACTCCCCTCCTTTTATAAGCTGAAAAGGATAGGGTGAGGAGGTTAGGATGATCCCATGGGATCAAGGATGCGAATAAGATCCGAACCGATCGGAGGCCACCTCACCCTCGAAGCTCCTATTCTAGAAATTTCGAGAAATTCCTCTTTTTCCTTCGTACGAAAATCGTCGCACCCTTAACACTGAGAAAATTGGGACGACATTGCAGGCCATTATGGTGCAACCTACGACTATCCTAGATCGTCACACCCTTCACACTAAGCAAGGTGTGATGATCCCTTTTTATAATGTTTTTGACAAAGGAAAAGTATAATTTCATCTCTTTGGGAAAGAGTATCTTCATTCTTCTTCAAGTATTAAGGCCATTGATCCTTATAAAGACAAAGGATAGATTTACATCATTAACGGTCATAGGGGTGACGAAAATAATGTGTAACAATTGCGGGAGGTATTCACCTCCGAGATAACCTTTCTTATAGACGAAGATGCCAAGTGTTGGAACATATATATTTCTAAACTTTTGGAATTTAAATCAATTTCATTCATGGTTAAATAAGAATAAGGCGCGCGTGATATATGCCGTTGATAAAGTCTTTCATCTAATCGGGCGATCCTAAATCTCTTCGGATTTGTGGAGCCGCCAAATGGTTAAAGAGTTAAATCGCTAGTGGCCACTTCAGAGCTTCACGCTTCAGGCGTTTCAATAAGTCATAACTTTAAAAAACCCGAAACCCGAAAGTATCCGTTATCACCTTTTCACCAACCTTTAAAAGACACGAGTCATGGTACATGTGTACATTTTGAATCTTCCCCAAGTTGACACGTGGCACCCTTTTCTGAGCCTTTCGTCTAAGGATTCACATAATTCTAATTAACACGTGGCACTCCTCGGCCTCGAAACGTCATCCAAAATGACGTCATCCTGGACACGTCACTACGGAGGATGGCCTTTCGGAAGTACAATAAAGAGCTAACTTGCAAATCCATGAAGCAATGAAACGCCGAAATATTAAATCTAAATTAGTTAAGTTAATCTTGATTAAAAGATAGTTAATGACTTCGCACTTTGGAGTTCGTACCTTTACCATCTATCACATCTTGAAAACTCCGAAGTCTGAACTTCCGAAACACTTGAAACTTAAACAAGGTTAATTAGAACTCAAAAAATGATTAACTGATAATTAATTATTTCACAGTTTCGGGTTTCGGGGGTTCTATCTCGAGCTACTTTGAAAAAACCCCGAAGTTAGAATACCCGAAAGCACTTAAAAGTTAAACATGATTAATTAATGATTATAAATGAGGTTATCTCATGATTAACCTTTCGCGGATTCACAATTTGAGAGTTTTCAAATCTGTTCCATCCAAAACTTCTGATCGCGAACCGTCGATATTAATGGCATTAATAAAAAAATCAACGGTAATGATTTTAACGTAGATTGCAGACCGCTAGCTAGATTTTCTCATTAAGGTAAATTAATTTGCCATCAGTAAAAGCGTACTCGAATCAATGTGCCTAAGGTGAATAAGAATGCTTGATTTTGAATTCTATTGTCATCCTCACAGAATAGTAAGTTTGAGCCAACTTAGAATCTCACGCCTCCCCCTGTAACAGGTACCCCGTTTCGATTTCATCAATATCATGGCACCTCGAAAGATGGCTAAATTATCTGGTGAAAGCGCAAATCCAAATACAAACGTTATGTAAGATACCTCATAGAGGGCCATTGACGCAGTGAAATCTTTGACGCAGGTGTTTGATATTCTAGAGCATGAGCTGAGAAATTGCCCAAATGATTCAGGCGATGAAGTAACTGAACCTTCATGGTTGGTGGTAAAGTTGGTGAGTGGATGCGTCCAATGTGTCGAACATGGGAAAGCAAGCACAATTGGAAATAAGTGAGAAAACTTGCACATACTACTCATACAGGTGAAGATCAGATGCCAGTTGTCTCCAGACTAAAGGATGAGGAGAGGAAACGTCTCTGCTAGCAGATGAGGAGACATAGGAGAATGCTTATGGAACTCTTCAGTTTTTAAACGATTGTAATCTTATTCAAAAAATATTTACTATTTTTAATTATCAGAAGTCCAACCGTTTGGAGTTGTGACAATTTTGTATAAATACATAGATCAAATATCTATTGATGGATGCTTCTTGCCGAATTGTAATAGAGAAAAACTCTCCTTATTGAGTATTAATACAAGTGCAGACAGAGATTCCAAGTTTTGTTAAATCTGGGTTATGTGTTTCTTTTGTTTTCTACACCTCATTATTTCTTTATTGCATTCCTTGATAAATGCTCGATTTCAATTTAGTACTACAACTACTGTAATCGTATTGCATTAGTAATTTATTAAGTAAGCAGTTCTTCCTCTGTATTTACTGTGAGTAAATCAAGACCTGCTTGCTGTGTGGGTTACTGTATTTTATGCTTTATTCAAGGTTACACTATCTACTTTCTTCTACTGCAACAAGGTGAGACTCTTCAGTAATTGATGCATTGCTTTGTTTTACAGTTTTGTATATTTCTCTCACACCATTCAATATTATGATTTTGACTTAGACACGAAATACAACCTCTGTGCTGTCAAACTATTAATTTCACTTAAGGGATTTTTCTCATATAACTAAGGTAGAAAAAGCACCTTTATAAACACTCTCTTTGAACTTTCCTGATGCCTGAAATTATTCTTTGAGCCTTAAGTTTAATCTCAGGAACAACATCTTTTTGGCGCCGTTGCTAGGGATGGAGAAACGAAGTTATTTTTCCCTGGGAAAACGACAAGGTAAGATTCTATCTTTGATAGTGAACAACGATTGAATCCTTTTAAGGCTATTTTAATCTTACACTTGGCGACTCCACCACAGATAAACTGGCATTCGGTCGAAAGAATACCAGAAAGAACCCAGATGATCAGGAGACTACAGCTGTATCCGATCCCGAAAGGTTGTTAAAACCAAAGGGATACCTCAAGTCGACTACCGCATCAGCAGGTAAAAAATACCAACCCAAAGTCGCACAAACCAATACTAAGGTTCTGGTTGAAGAATTAACTCCTGAAGATAATTTTAAACAAACACCCTCTGCGGAGGCCTCAACTAGCAAGCCCGATGTTAGGTGTGAGAACCTGGAGGTAATCACGCCCAAAATAAAGATTGAGATTGACTCTTCTGATACTCTGAACAATCTGAATAAGAGAACCTCTTCTTTACCTGCTGTCGTTAATTTTTTGTCTACCCCATTCTCGCTAGAGGTAAAGGTTTTAGTTCTCTAAAACCTTGAAGAGCATACTTTATACCCTGATTATTCTCCTGTCGGTTCCCCTATTTATACATCTTATAAGTCTGAGGAAACCAATACACGTTTCCCTTTTCATCCTCTTCTAGATTTTTCATCTCCCAACGACCGTTTCCCGGATTTTCCTTCACCATATCTCGAAGAAGTTGAAAGGTCACCACTTCAGTCTCTCGAAGTTTTTGAAAACCCTCTTTTTAACTCCCAAAGTTCATCCCCTAGACTTCCAATGGCTGCTGCTGGAGGAGGAGGTGGCGCTGAAGGAGGAGGTGGTCAAGGAAAACCTCCACCCCCAGGGATTTTTGTCAAAGTAGCGGCCAACTACGATCCCTTGGTCCTTCCCCCCGTCCTTCATGATTTACCTGAAAATTATATGAAGAACTTACCAAAGTTTACGGGAGAAGGAGATTTAACTGCCCATAACACATAACCTTTTTTGATTAGTTCGCTGATATCCTTGTTATTGAGCATGAGGATGTTTACTCACGAATTTTAGTGAAAAATTTCGAAGGACAAGTGAGAATCTGGTTTTGAGGACTCTCAATAGGATCCCTACGATCATACGATGATTTAGAAAACTCTTTTTTAAGATAGTGGGGAGAAAAGAAAGACCATCTGTATTATTTGACTAAATTCGGGGCTCTGAGAAAAAGGATTTCTGAATCGGTTCTTGAATTTACTCATAGATTTAACAAACTATATCATAACATCCCAGCCGAAGTTAAACCCTCTCAACCTACGACAAAGGTAACTTTCGCAGGGGCTTTTGAACCTGACTTCGCCCTACTTTTAAGAGAAAGAAGATATACTACTCTGACAGGAATGCAAGACGACGCCATAGAAATTGAATCAAACATGATGGAATCTGGTAAACTAAAAGCCAAGGTTGAGACAGGAAACAAAGAACCTAAATGCTTCAGGGAACATATAGGACCCTCTAGATCTGGGAAGTCTGCGAAAGAAAAAATGGATGACATGGCTAAGATAATCAAAGATTTGTTAAACAAAATTTCTAGAATGGAACTAGACCAGGCCAAACATGATCCATTTGCTAGAAAAGATTTCAGGAGGAATCCTAATCCCCAGACCCAACAGGGACAAATAAAAAATGAAGATAAAAAAATACAAGCCCCATTTAAAACGAATTTTTTTTTGTAAAGTGATGATATGAAAAACTATGAGGGGTTAGAAGAGGATATAAACAACCTTGGTGATGATGACCAGGAACCTCATTTAACTAGACATGATTATGAAAATTCTCTAGATCAAGAACCCCTGTTTAGTAATGAAGAAAGTATAAATAATCTGGGAGAATGTGCATATCAAGAAATCGCTGACTCCATAATGGCCAAACTTCAACATAAGTATAATTTAAGGCCCAGAGAGACAAATACTACAAGTGTTCCACCAAAAAATATTTTATCAAGAAATAAAGCAAATGAGGCAGTTGTTGCTAAACTGTTAGTTGAAAAACAGGCTGCCTGAACAACAACAGTGGAAACCAGAGCAACACAAACTAAGAAAATGGAGAATACGGAGGCACAAGCTTCAAACAGAGAAGTCTAAAAAACAACTGGAGGTTTCAGTTTAGAGAATGAAATAAATAAGATTAAAATCCCCATGCCTCTAGTTGAGCTTGCTAAGAATCCAATTTATAAAAAATAGATTGCTAAAATGATAAATTTTTCTGATGCTAAATCTCATGCAGATGTGATCAATCTGCAAGATGAAATACTGACGATTATGTTTGGTCTGCACATTGAAAATACTTAGGATTGTGTTGCTCCGTTTTATATTACATTGACTGTGCATGATCACTTACTTCACAATTGCATGCTAGATTTTGGGGCTTCACATAATTTAATGCCTAAAGTTATCATGGAAAAGTTGGGCCTTGAAATCACTAGACCTTATCAGGACTTATACTCATTTGATTCAAGAAAAGTTAAATGCCTCGGCATGATCAAGGATTTGGTAGTGAATCTTGCACATATTCCTGTAAAAAGTATTCTTATGGATGTAGTTGTTGCTGACGTCCCTGCCAAGTATGGCATGCTTCTGTCCAGGTCTTGGGGCGCAAAATTAGGAGGATCACTTCAACTAGACATGACATACGCTACAATCCCGATTTTTGGTGGACAATTTACTCGACTGTATAGAGAGACTAGACTGGCATATACTGTAAATGACCCTCAAAACTCAAGCAATTATCCAGTCTATGTTTCCGATCAGGATCTAGGAAATTGTATTTTATCAATAGATGATGATTTTGAAGAATATACAGAAGAAGAAAACAAAAAAATAAAAAAAAAACAAAGAAAAATGTAAATAATAGAGAAGGAGTATGGAAAATGTTTTTCGATGGCGCTTCATCCTGTGAAGGGGCGGGAGTTGGCGTATTATTTGTCGCGTCTGGAGATGAGTATGTCATTCCCTTTTCATACAGATTACAATGGGAAATTTATTATACTAATAACATCTGTGAATACGAAGCTCTCGTCTTAGGATTAGAGGCTGCCAGGAAACTAAAAATTGAACATCTAATAGCTTATGGTGATGCAGAGCTTATCGTTAAACAAATAAAGAAGCAATATCAAGCTAAACATCCAAGGCTAAGGGCATATAGGAATTGTGCCTGGGATTTGATAGAGAATTTCTTCTCGTCATTTAACATTCACTACATTCCTATAATGGAAAATCAACATGCATACTCTTTAGCCAAAGTAGCTGCTACGTTTGTACCACCCACTATCTTAAAGCTGAAGTATCATATAGAAAAGAGACACATACCTTCAATTCCAAATAATGTGCAACATTGGCATGTCTTTGAAGACAATGAGCAGATCAAACAGTTCCTAGAAATGGTTGATGAATTCTCTGAGACTCATATTGATCAAGAGAACCAGAACGATCCTATCTGGATCATGCAGGAAGGTGAAGAACCTAAAAAGTTCCAGGATAAGATCAAAAATCACCGAATACTTGTGCTTAAGAATAATCAGATCCCCAGAGGTCTGATACCATTAGAGAGATTATTTGATTAGGATGATATACCCTTAAAATCTACTTTATGACCTCAACTCGAAGAGGTTGAAGACTGTAATATAGGAATGAAAGAAGATCCTAAACTGGTCAAGTTATCTAAGTACCTTCCAGCCCAAGTAAAAAGTAAGTACGTTGAATTGCTTAAACAATATAAAGGAGTCTTTGCATGGTCTTATGACGATTTAAGAACTTACGATACCTCTGTAATTGAACATAAGATTCCTTTGAAGCATGGTATCAAACCTTTCAGGCAAAAGCTAAGACAGATAAATCCCATCCTCTTACTAGTAGTAGAAAGAGAGGTCAAGAAGCTTCTCGACACAAAGATTATTGTTCCATGTAGATATTCTGAATGGGTAGCAAATTCGGTACCCGTCAGGAAGAAAAGTGGAGAAATAAGGCTTTGTGTAGATTTCAGGAATTTAAACTGGTCATCCCTGAAAGATAACTACCCACTTCCAAAAATGGATCATGTACTGGAAAAAGTAGTTGGAGCTAATAGAATGTCTATGATCGATGGTTTCTCCGGTTATAACCAAATTGCTGTCCACGAAGATGATAAAGAGAAAACTGCATTTACTACTCCGTGGGGAACTTTCATGTATGATAAAATGCCATTTGGTTTGATGAATGCAGGGGCCACCTTCCAAAGAGCGATGGATATAGCTTTCATCGGTGAGAGAGATAAATTTGTTCTTATTTATTTATATGATCTAACCGTTTTCTCTAATTCCGATGCAGAACATCTGGTTCATCTTAAGCAAACCTTCGAGAAATGCATAAAGTTTGGTTTGTTACTTAATCCTAAAAAGTCCCATTTCGCCATGCAAGAAAGCAAGCTTCTAGGTCATATAGTATCAAAGGATGGTATCAAGGTTGACCCTAAGCGAGTCGAGGCTATTGACACGATAAACATTCCTAGAAGTAAGAAAGAAATCCAGTCTTTTTTAGGAAAGACAATTTTTTTAAGAAGACTTATTCCTAATTTTGCTGAAATTGTCAAACTAATCACATATATGTTGAAGAAAGGCAATGAAATGAAATGGACTGCCGAAGAAAAAGCATCATTCGAACGATTTAAGAAAGTTATAAGTGAAGCTCTAGTGTTAGCTAGTCCGGACTATACTAAGGAATTATTAATCTTTTCCTTCATGTCTGAACATACTATTGCAACGATACTCCTCCAAAAGAATGAAGAAGGTTTCGAGTAGCCAATAACCTTTTTCAATAAAAGTCTCAGAGACGCCGAATTGAGATACGACATACTGAAAAAACAAGCCTACGCGATGGTGAAAGCTCTCAAAGCTTTCAGGACATACGTACTACATTCTAAAATAATCGCTTATGTGCCAACAAGCTCTGTCAAAGATATTTTGGTGCAACCAAATAGTGATGGCAGGAGAGGTCGGTGGTTAGCGAAAATCCAAGAATTCGATCTTGAAGTAAAATCGACCAAGCTAGTCAAAGGTCAGGGTCTGGGAAAATTGTAAGAAGAATCAAATTTCAGGGCACTCGGGATAAACCACCTGGAATCCCACGAATATATCCCAGAAATAGAGGAACTTGATGATTAAACCCCTACAGTCCAGATCGAAGACAAATTTTCTTCCTTTGATTGGTATCGCGACATCATTTCATACCTCCTCACCCTTTAGTGCCCGAGTGACATGACTCCATCCAAAGAAAGAACGTTGAATTTAAACGTAGTTAAATACTGTATTATAGAAGGTCAGTTGTACTAGAAATATCCTCTAGGTTTCTTGCTATGCTGTTTAACAGAACCTGAAATAGAGAATGTAAGAAATGAATTTCATGAAGGAGTGTGTGGAGGACATCATGCCTGGAGGGCAATGACCTACAAGATTCTAAGAGCTGGATATTATTGGCCAAATTTATTCACTGATGTGAACGCTAAGGTCAGAGCCTGCAACCCTTGCCAACTGTTTTCTGGTAAACAAAAGATCCTTGCACTACCTTTGGTTCTAGTGAAAAAAAGGCTCCTTTTCAACAATGGGGTCTGGACTTTATCGGGGAAATCCATACATAATCAAGCACCCAACATAAGTGGATTTTAACGACTATAGACTATTTCACAAAATGGATTGAAGCCATTTCAACTCGGAATGCCACAGATTCAGTAGTTATAAAATTCTTGGAAGAGAACATTCTATCCAGATTGGCTGCCCCTAGAAAATTGTTACAGACACTGCCCAAGCTTTCAAATATATGGCAATGATAAGCTTTTGTAAAAAATACAATATTGTTCTAGGACATTCTACAACTTATTATCCTTAGGGAAACGGGTTGGCCGAATCGTCCAACAAGAGTTTGATGAATATAATCAAGAAAGTGTTGACTGAGAATAAGAAGGCTTGGCACATTCACCTAAAGTATGCTTTATGGGCAAACCAAATCAGTACTAAGAAATCAATAGATATATCCCCTTTTAAAATGGTTTATGGTACTGATGTTGTCCTTCCTATCAATCTCGTTGTTCCAGTAATGAAGCTGTGGCAAGATGAAAACAAAGATCCAAATGATGTAACGAGGAGGATAAACTAAATAATCAAAGTCTAGCAAAATAGGGCCGAAGTTGAAAAAAGACTTCAAAAATAAAAAGATAATATGTGTTGGCACAGGGGTAGACCCAGGGTTCAATGCTACAACAACGCACCAACAAAAATCTAACTACCGGCCCTTTCGGAAACACCTACGAAGCAGATGAAGTCTCACCCAAGGTAGAGGCAGGAGTGGTTGCATGACTCAGGTGTCTGCAACCTTAGCTGGGATCCAAATCTATGATTACACACTTAAAAAAGCACTTAGCATCTATAGTTCACCTAGAATTAAACCTTATCTCACTCTAAAGATAACAAAGAGCATTGCAGTATATACTTAGATCTAAGATGATTCAGCACTTAGCAGCATACAACAGACCAGATCTGGTAGGCCAAGCACTTAACAACTTCATACATTTCAAATATATCATCTATGCACATCTAATAAGCACAAAGCACAAGTAAATCTATCTAAACATGTCATAGCACTTAGCAAGAGAGGGAAAACACATGTAAGTAACAACATAAAGCATGCCACACAGATTTACATGGTTCACCCCCACCCTGGGGCTACGTCCACCAACTCTTCTTCTCTATTATTGCTGGCCAATCGGTTACAAGCATAGAGCCTCAAAACCTACTCCGTGCAGGACAGGAGATCTCCGCAGATCGATAGATCCTCCTTCCCCAAGTAGCTCTAAGCATAAAACCTTCTTACAATCTGTTCACTCAACACTTACAATACTTGCACTCAACTCTGCAAGTATATCACACAGATCAACTCTTAGCACTAAGCCACTTCTCAAGTGTCCTCCAAAAAGGTCCCCTCTTACATAGCCTAGACTTCTACTTATATAATACAAAAAGGGGCCTAAACATGGGTGAACCCATGGGCCGAAATCCTGGTCCCATTACATTATCCCCCAAAACCCAAAAAGGACCCAAAAAGGGGGTCTAGCTTCCACGATAACTGCTTCTCCTTGCGCTCCATCTTTGACAGGCTGTCGAAGTCCCAAAAATGGTCAAATATGACCAAGTGTCCCTCAAAACTTGGTCAAGGGCCAACAGGCCCCCAACACTCACCTGTGACTCGTCCCGAGTCACTCAGGTATGGGTAACTTTGCCTCAAAGGTCTCGAGCTTGGCTCAATCTGCTTCGACTTGTCTCTGTGCTACTGCTTCTTGCTCAACGAATTCCTGAATAACCGCTTCGCTGATAGGTCCTTCCAGTTGCTGCTCGACTGTAACAACTACTTGTTCTAGTACTGTTCCTTGGTCTTCAATTTCCTCAAACAGTAGATAGGTCACCTCTTGGCTCGACTGGAGTTTCTGGGTGACTTCCATCACTCTATTCTGCATGGTAAGAATGAGTTGTTGGGCGGTGCATTTTTCCTGGGATATCTTCATCCTCTCGATGGGTGACAGGAGCTTGAGCTGCGCCTGTACTGTATCTGCGTGTTGATTTGCTTTCTGGATTTGGGACTCCAATTTCTTCCACTCTGGGTCTTCGGATAGTTGTTCATATATATGTGTGCTTCTCCTGCTTAACTGTTTGCATTCTACAGCAAGTGTTTTAATCCTCTCGACTACACTCTGAGCATTCAATTCTCACTGGTCACGCACTTCTTGTAGAGTACTTGGTATAGTTTGAAGCTCTAATTATACGACCCTTTACTGAAGCTACTGAATAACTTCAACAAGCTTCATCACTTGACGCTCGAAGGGTTCTTCTCTCTTTTGTTCTAAGCTAGTGATGGAGCAGAATGCTTGGTTAACTGCTTCTTCCATATCGATATGCTTCGCGAGCAGTTTCTCTTTCTCCTTTTGGATCTTCGCTCTATCTTCTTCAAATTTTGCTTGGAGAGCATCCTTCTCTTATTGCGTGGCTCGACGTTGTTCTATGATTTCCTCTTGTGATTTCTTTAAGTCCTGAGTAACCTGCGTTTTTTCTTCCGGTGTGTGTCGAAGGCATACTTCGACTGTATCAACAATCTTGTGGAGTTGAACTGATTCTTCTCCCACTTCTATTATTCCTTCTGGCAGAGGCGCAATAGAGATTGCACGGCTAGACTGGAGTGCCTGCTGCACTTCTTGGAACCCAATTTCAATCCTGTTATATATATTCTCTTGCTTCACTTCCTGCTTTTTTGTTATCTCTTCGATGGCTTCATTCATAGTTGTGAGGAGGAAACTGAAGTCATCTGGAGTGAGCATGGTCTGCATCTTAGTTACAGTTGCTTTCGATTTCTTCTGGGAGGGAGACTTCGGAGGTGACCCTTTTCTCTTCTTTATATCTTTGACTTTGTCTTTCGATCTCTGTTCGACTTCCTCTAGGTCTTCACCATTACCTCCTTGATCTGGTGTGATGGAAGCCATCCTTACAGATCTGCTATCTACATCCTGAACCTCTTCAGGATTCTTCATCTTCTTTGTCTTACTGGGCCCAGGTGTGTCCTATGCAGCTTCTGGGCTGTTGATGTCTAAAATGTCCGCTGGATCTGCTGCAACAAGGAGGTCCACCGACCATTCCTTGGTGATCTTTTCTAGGTCTTCTTCTGTCAGCTTATAATAGGACTGAAGCTGTTCTTGGTGCTCATCGACGCGTGGGGTTAGGTATATAAAGTGGTGGTCCGTGCTGAACTTTATCAGAGGTCAAAACCTTTGTAAAGTGTTCGGGGTTATGCAAGGTTCACCCTCTATGGCTACTTTCAATTGGTTATAGTACGTGTGGAAAATGACATTCGATTGCCATTTCTTGTTCATGTCGGTTGAGTACCACAATGTACTGAACTTCGCGGCTAGTGGCTCAAAGGGGTCAAGGTCTGGGAAGGTTGCGCCTTCCAGTAGCTCCCATTCAAAAAAAACGATCAATATTAGGAGCCAACTAAAATGGAATTCATGCCCCTGATCCTGGGATTCTCTACAGTCAATCTCTAGATGGTTTACCAGGTACTTCACCTAGTTCATTTGTAGTCCCTCTGTGCATTTTCCTACGAGGTCAACTACGAAGCCTGATACTTGTGTAGGTCGATTCTTATGTACCAGATTTCCTATGATCAATTGACATGAGAGGTGCACTACACCACTTTTGATAGAGGCTACCTTGTAGCCTCACACGCCCTTCTTGACATTGCCATAAGCTTCTTTAATATTCTTTGAAAGAGTGCGGTCCGCGGTATTTCCAGGGTAGTAATCCTGGGGATCAGGGCCCTGCATACTAAGCCTAGTGACCCTATTGATCATCGCCGAATCAATAGTTATACGATGGTTTAACCACAAGTATCCTCCGTGGTAACTTGCTAGCAACAATTTTACACAAGCATTCACCTCCTAGTGTCTGCCGAAGTTTGGTATTTTCATAACGTTGAGCAAAGTAGACTGCGCGAGGTTCATCGTCCATTGTTGAGGGACGATCTTTGAATTCTTACTCTTAGTTCTTGTCAAGTACTTATATGGGGCGACCATGCTGTAAACCTTATGGTCCCCCAGGTTGAAGTCACAAAACTTCAACGCTATAACCTTGTCTTGATCTGCGCAGTAGGTGCGTACTCCTTTCGGTAGATATGAAGTGACTAGGGTGTATTCAAAGTCTCTAGGGACACTGTCCCTGTTAATCGCACCGCTCAGAGGGGGTATGTAAGCTGGTAGGATGGATGGCACTAACTTCACGTTGGCTATGTCGTCTTTATGCTTAGTTCTCCTTTCTGCACCGACTCGAGATGTTCCTGCTTGAGCAGTCGACGGGGAGGCTTGCACTCCTCTCGTCGATGATGCTTGGACTCTGGTGGACATTCCTCTTTATGACATGACTCTCTCAGTCATTAAATCGAGAAGGTCCTCTGTGACAGATTCCTCAACTACGGTGAGCTCGTTGGACATACACTCTCGGAAAAGATAATCGGGGCATGATGATCTTAGATACTGCACTAGGATGAACAATCTGCTTGCAATGATCACTGTATACAATCACTAGTTCTACGGGCTTCGAATTTTCAGTTGTTAAAAGTGTTCTTTGGGCATGGCGCGATGAGCTAAATAGGAAATTCGTCAACAATATGATTGCAATGAGTGTGAAGCTTCCATTATCGTAGATCTGTCCGTTATGGTGAGGTCCAATGGTCTGATGGTGATCCTTTAATGCTTTTCTATCCGTTCGGGGCGGAATTCGAATGGGTATATCGGTCCAACGGCTAGATTTCTTCGCCACGACAAAGTGCCATATGTCGCCGTCCTGATATCTTGACAAATTTCAATTCCTGTGATTTTTCCTTCTGCAGTGTTCCACCTGGGATCTCTTGTAACTTTGCAATCTTAGCCTTTTTCTTACTTAATTTTCTAGCCTTCTTCCCGGTAGTCTTCAACTCGGTCGGTCTTTTCCTGTTATGATCCCTATCTTCTCTCGACATAGTCAGTTCACACTGCTGAGATTCTTTCTTCAGATACGAGGGTAATACTCCTTCAACATATGGATTAGGTATTTCAGTCTTCTATGGTTGTTCTAATGCTCTTATAGCTTCGACGTCCAAGTCCCTGATGTCCAATAGCTTAGATCTGTTCTCTTGTTCTTCCATCAAGTAGGCGATCCTTCTAGTCATAAATTCCATGAGTTCTTGCTTCTTCTGTTCTAGGGCTTCCTTTTCTTCGGATCTAGTATTTTTCAATCCAGATCTTGCTTAACAAAGTTGGAAATGGGG
>CBVK0100543060.1:0-17940 GCA_900067695.1 Picea abies | reverse complement strand
ATTATTGTATAGATCAAATCCCCTTTTGCGGATTGATCAAGTTGGGTCTTGTATAAGATCAAATCCCCTTTTGTGGATTGGTCAACATGTATTTGTATGGTGGTATTTGTAAAGTCGGCCCCTAGTAATTATAGTGGTTTAGCCACTTCTAGGAGAAGTCGGCTCCACCAAGTGAAGAGACACAACTTGTATTTATATGTGAGGATGGTGTCTCATTTGAACACACTCACGCACTCATCTAGTGCCCATATCTTGATAGTTGCAGTTGCAGTTGCAGGAAGAAGTCTAACGAAGGAGAAGAGAGGCACATGCTTGGTCTTGGTTTGTCTTTGGTGTTTTGGTCTTAGTCTTGGCATTATATTGGCAATCTATTATTGAGGAAGTTTTGCTGGGTTTTCTTCCCCATGAGGGTTTCCCAGGATAAAATGTTGTGTACCTTGTGATCGTGTTTCTTTTAGTGATCCTATTTACACTGTTGTTTTGGAAATGCATTGAATGCTCATGAAATTTGGAAATAACCTAATAACAACAGTAAAAACTTAACATGGTATCAGAGATTGACTGAATAGAGCATCTTTCACTGGGTATCTAGACGTTTTTGTTGTCGTACAAGAAAATTAGGGCTTTTTACTGAAGATTAATTTTTGACCAAAGACCACCTTGGGAAGTGTGCTCTACCCTAGTGCATCTTTTGATAGCTTGAGCGAACTTTTTCTGTGGTTGGATTCTCCAGAAAGTCAAACCCTAGTTTTGATTGGTACTAGAAAACCAGAAAACCAGAACCAGTACTAGAAGCACCAGTCTAGAAGTGCTCAAGTCCAGCTTTAGGGGGTAAAACTTAGATTTTTCAAAAACAGTCAGCTCCAGCAAACTCACCTCAGCCCAATGCATCCCCTGGTAAGTTTAGTTTCATTTTATGAGCACTTTCATTTTTTGGTCATTTTCTTAGCTCCAGGTCAAGATGTCTGCAAGCACCAAGCTTGTTGACAAGTTAGAAGGTGTGGAAAATTTCCGTGCTTGGAAGTACAGAATTGGAATCATTCTTGAAGAGAATTACCTTGTAAAATTCATAAAAGAAAATGTACCAGAGCCAGAAGAAAATGTAGCCAAAGAGAAGTACAAGAAGGATATGATTAAGGCTAAAAGGATAATTGCAGACTCTATTAAAGACCACTTGATCCCTCAAGTGTCTTCTAAGAATACTCCAAAAGATATGTTTGATGCCCTAACCAGATTGTATGAAGGAAGAAACATCAACCGGAAGATGAACTTGAGAACCCAACTCAAGAATACAAGAATGCAAAAAGGAGAAACAGTTCAAGACTATTTCTCTAGGGTTTCTCAATTCAAGGAACAGTTAGAGGCAATTGGAGACAACTTAGATGAAGATGAACTCGTGATGACAACTCTTAATGGTCTCACAAGACCTTGGGATGCCTTCATCCAAACTATTTGTGCAAGAAAAGAGAAACTTTAATTTGACAGTTTATGGGAAGAATGTGTTCAAGAAGGAGTGGCTAACCGAGAAGCCGTCCTATTAAAAGATGAAGATCAAGGCCTAGCTACTCATGCTAAGGGTGGAAAGGGAAAGTCTCATTTTCAAAAGGAGACTCACTTTCATAAAGAATCTCACTCTCCAAAGAGATTCCAGAAATATCAGAAGGGTCAAAGAAAGGGAAAAGATTTCTCCTCCTACCAGTGTTATCATTGTGATAAGATGGGACACATTGCTAAAAATTGTCCTGCCAAAAGGGAAGAATACAAGAGGAGAAATAACAAAGGACATCATGCCCATGCAGCTGAAGATGATGAGCCACCCAAGAAGTTAGCTATAAAGAAGAGATTGAAGAATATGTTTTTTTTTCCGCCTTCTCAGGATTTGTTACAGTTGGAGAAGATACTTGGCTCATAGATAGTGGTGCATCTAAGCACATGACAACTCAAAATAACACTCTCTCTAGCCTTATAAAGAAGGACTCCCCCCATAAAATTTCACTTGGAGTTGATTATCAGTGCCCAATCAAAGGAGAATGGGAGAAGCCACCTACAAACTTGATTCAGGAACTCCGATGAGAATAAAGGATGTACTCTATGTACCAGGTTTGAAAAAGAACTTACTTTCTATTTCAGCTCTAGATAAGAAAGGTTTCAGGGTTGCATTCGTAGATGGTGAAGTTCTTATGTGGTCTAAAGGAAAAACTATAGAAGATGCAGTTGTTATTGGAATAGAAGAAGGTGGTTTGTACAAGTTAAAGGGTCACTCAGATGTAGCCTTGACTCACTCTACTGAAAGTCTGTGTGAACTTTGGCATAGAAAACTAGCTCAGATCAACTACAAAGCCTTACATATGTAAGCAAGGTAGTTACAGGTTTACCAGAATTAAAAGTTGATCATGAAGGTGTATGCAAGGGATGTGCACAAGGAAAGAACATAAAGAATCCCTTTCCAAAGAGCAACAATAAAGTAGAAGGTATGTACACCATGTCTCTTTCATTGATGATTACTCCAGTAAGATATGGGTTTATTTCTTAAAATCAATAGATGAAGTACTTGGGAAGTTCAAGGAATTCAAAGCCTTAGTAGAAAACCTCTCCAAAAGAAAAATCAAGATACTCAGGTTAGACAATGGAGGAGAGTACACTTCAAAAGAATTTGGAAACTTTTTCAGAGATGTCGGGATTACGAGAGAGCTCACCACTCCCTATAATCCTCAATAAAATGGTGTAGCAGAAAGAAAGAATAGAACAATTATGGAAGCAGTAAAGACTATGATTCATGATCAAGATCTTCCAATGCATTTGTGGGTTGAAGCAGCAAGAACAACAGTATATGTCAAGAACAGATTATCCCATAGTGCACTTGGATTCAAAACCCCCGAAGAAATGTTCACCGGAAAGAAGCCAGAAGTAAGCCATCTCAAAATATTTGGTTGTCTAGTATTTGTACACATTTCGAAAGAAAAGAGAACTAAGTTGGATCCTTCAGGAAAGAAGGGAATATTTGTTGGGTACTGTGAGGTCTCTAAGGCCTTCAAAATCTACATCATAGGATACCATCATATTGAGATCAACAAAGATATAACCTTTGATGAAGATGCAACACTCAAGAGATCAAGAAAATGCCAGCTTGAAGAAGTATATGAAGAAGAACTTGTAGCTCCTAGAGTTGCAGAATCCGTAAAGGAAGTTGCAGTTACCCATGATGATAAGATTCCGGAAGATCATGATATAATGGAATCTCAAGAACCTCCCTGTATGACTATCTATCACAAGAGAAAGCTGGCTTGGGCTAGAGAATTCATTCGAGACGCGAAAAAGTATGGTGCCCCAGAAGGAACCACGAGACAAAGCAAGAATCCTAAGCCATTCTCCAGCTATATGGCCTTGATGTGTGATCTCGTAGAGAAGGAACCTACTTGCTTTGAAGAAGCCGTCCAGAAGAAAGAATGGATGGACGCCATGATAGAAGAATACTAGTCCATTATGAAGAATGATGTATGGGAAGTAGTTCCCAAACCAAAGAACAAAGATGTGGTATCTTCCAAGTGGATATACAAAATAAAACATGCAGCAGACGGAAGTATTGAAAAACATAAGGCAAGATTTGTGGCTTGTGGATTTTCTCAAAAGGAAGGTATTGACTATGAATAAACATTTGCTCCTGTAGCTAGATACACTTTTATCAGAACCATCATAGCTCTTGCAGCCAAAATGAAGTGGAAGTTGCACCAGATGGATGTGAAAACAACTTTCTTAAATGGTGTTATTGAAGAAGAAGTGTATATAGAACAACCATAAGGGTTTGAATTTGAAGATAGAAAGACTCATGTCTGCAGGTTGAAGAAAGCTCTGTACGGGTTGGAGCAAGCTCCTAGAGCTTGGTATGGAAGAATTGATAGTTTCCTGACAAGCTGAGACGAACAAAGTTCGCTCACACAAGAAGTATCCAAAATACTTGGAATATAACATAATAATCCATGTAGGAATAATATATAAAATATGAATAGATGAGATAAGATAAGATGTTATACAATTGAGAATGAGAGCTCGTTTATATACCCACGCAGGGGTGCCCTTAACCAATAGTCATGCCATTTGAGACATGTCCTTTCATTAATAATAGTTATTATTTATTAATTAATTATTATGTTATGAATATCTATTTATATGTATATTTATGTTCATAACATTGCCTTCCCCTTAAAAATGCTTTGTTCTCAAAGCATACTTTATGGAGGATTTATCTCTTGCTCTAGCTTGTAATTATTGTCTCATGATTCTTCATTCTTGAGTTAGTAATCGTTGAGGACCCGAGACGATAGGATCTTCTCAGCTCTGAGCAGAATTGTCGAATTGTAAAGGAGTCTACCCATCCTAATTCGATCTTCTGTGGATTTGGGTTTTTATAGGGTTCCTGGAAAGAACTTGATACATTTCTATTCCCATGATTGTTTCTATTTTGACCCTCACTTGTAGTGGAAGTAATATTCTTTGACATAGCAGTTATTTGTTTCTGTTGATACATTGATTGGCTGAAGTATCGACTTTTGTAATTAGGATGTCGATAAGGCATCCTCACAACTTGATCTTTACTTCGTATACTTGTAGCTTTTTCTTGATTAACTTTGGGAGTTGAGTTTTCTTCATATCTTTGGCTTGTTTGTACCTCGACATTTGAAAACTTCTTTACATCAGTTGGATTTGCCTCCTTTTGAGTTGTAAGGTTGATTGGGTCTGTCATCGTTTCCTTATCCGTTGATGATGTTTTGTGATCTAGCTTTTCTTGTAAAGTCTTCTTATCATGCTTCAACTTTTTAATTTGTGTTAGTAAATTTTGATTATAAACCCTTAGGTGTGAAAGTTCTTCTTCATCTTCTGATTTGCCGACTTTATTTATAATATTTCGATTCTCAGGCTTTTCATCTTTCATCTTTTTAATTTGTTCAAGCAAATTTTGATTAAGGTTCCTTAGGCATGAGCTTTCTTCCTTTTCTTTGGTTAATTTCTCTTTGAAACCTTGATTTTCTTGTTCTAACTTTTGAAAACACTGTTTTTTCTCCTTAGACTTCGTGATTTTTGCAAGTAGTTTCTGATTATGATTTCTTAGGCGAGAAATCTCTTCGTCTTTTTCAATGATGATTTTGTCACATTCTTTATGTCGATCTTGCAACTTTTGTATTGACTTCTGGTTATCTTGAAGGATCACTTCTGATATGTCCTTCATGTCTTCTGATGATGGAGCTTCTGAAATTGACTTCATTGTAACGTCCTGTAGTGTGATTTTCTTCCTCTTATAAGAAAATGTCAAAAACGTTCTCCTTGTGTTGAAAATAAAAGTACCCAATGTATCTACCCAAGTTGACCCTAGAATTATATCAACATTGTCTTGATAGATTGATACGACATTGAATTGAGCTATGAATTTATAATCGCCAATAGATAGTTGTAGGTTCTTAATGTCATATTTCCCATCGGAAAGACACATGTCATTTTCAATTATATTTGGCTCTAAAACCATTAATTGGTTTGCCAGGTCAACGTTGATGTGATTTTTCCTAGCGGTCGGGCAAATACCGATGTTGATATTCTTTCCTTGAATAATCCCATTAACTTTTAATAAGGGATCCACATATTTTTTATAAGTATGAGGGAATCTTCCTCCCATTTTGAATTGTCCTTTTTATAAATTGAATTGGACTTAGATTATTTTTTATTTTTACTTTTATCACCTAATCTTAAAAATATCCTTTTAATAATTATAAAACTTAAGCTCCTTGACCTGATAGATATCTTTCTCTAATATTATTCCTTGATACTCCTTTTACTTTATAAAACTCTTTTTATACCTTTTCTTCTTTTAAACTTGAACGTTATAACTTTCTCTTAAACGTTATAAAAGTGCTTCAAACTTTATAACTTCTTTTAAAGGCTCAACACAAAAGGGAATATTCTTTGTTTTCACTCTTTTAACTTTAACTTAGTACTTTAATAAAAATTACTTTAATATTCCCTTTTTAAATATTGTTGACTTCACGTCTTTTTTTTAATTATCGTCACTCCTTTCCACTAACAAACCTTAATACTTTAAATCTCACAACTTATTAAACTTCTATTTCTTTTAATATGTATTAATCCCCAATTGATATCTTTTACAAGTATTACGTTTAATGCTTGCGGCCACACTTGATCGATTAAGTAATTAATGTGTATATTTTTTTGTGGAGAGTCACAACGCTAGAAACAAACCTAGTCTCCTCTATGCACGACGATTCACTATCACCGTGAAATGCGCCTTCTTTACACCTTGAATAACATAATCTATTGAGTGGAATAACCCTCGGAAATAATGCAACGCGATTTCACCTTAAGTGTCGGTAACAAGGGATGGTGGTTGTGTGTCGGGGTGGGGATTCGCGGGAGTGGGGTCTGCGGGGGGTTGTAAGGCGGGAGTGGGAGACAGGGTCTGGGTTTGAGTAGTCACGGGATTGGGGCGCGGGTGGATAGGGACCGAGAGTGGGTGGTGTTACAGGAATGGTTTGGAGAGAGGAGGGGTTATGTGAGGGTGCAGGTGAGTGGAGAGGGGTGGGAAATGGGTCGTGGGGGAAATGGGGGAGGGTTGGGAAATCCGCGGCTATGATGGACAGGGATCGGGAGTGGTGTGGGTTACGGGAATGGTTGCGGGGACTGTGTTGGAGGGCTGCGGGAGAGGTAAGAGTGTAGCGTGAGGGTTGGGTAAGTGCACTTAATTAATTTATTTATTTATTATTTTTTTTGCAACAAAATAATAATTTTTTTTAATTTTTTTTTTATGGTTTTTCTTTTATTGAATTTGCAGCGGATTTATCTCTTTTTAAAAAAAAATTCTTTCATTTTTTTTTTCACTCGAATTTATGAACTGTAAATGGCCAAGGGCCTATTGTGGTCAATGATCTGAAGAAATCAGAGAAACTCTGAATGAAGTATGGTTGGCCAAAAGCCGGTTCAAACAAGGTCCGCAAAGAGAGTGGCCAAAGGCCAGGATCAGAAAAACAAACCTCTGATACCAAATGAGACGAACAAAGTTCGCTCACACAAGAATTATCCAAAATACTTGGAATATAACATAATAATCCATGTAGGAACAGTATATAAAATATGAATAGATCAGATAAGATAAGATGTTATACAATTGAGAATGAGAGCTCGTTTATATATCCATGCAGGGGTGCCCTTAACCAATAGTCATGTCATTTGAGACATGTCTTTTCATTAATAATAGTTATTATTTATTAATTAGTTATTATGTTATGAATATCTATTTATATGTATATTTATGTTCATAACACAAGCTTGGGCTTTACCAAGAGTAGCTGATCCTAACCTTTACTTCAAGGTTATGAATGATGAGCTAGTTATATTGCTACTCTATGTGGATGATTTATTCTTGACAGGAGAAGAAAAGCTCATCACAGATTGCAAGAAGAAGCTCGCTGCAGAATTTGAGATGAAAGACCTAGGCACGATGCATTATTTCTTAGGCCTTGAAGTTTGGCAGAGCCTAGAAAAGATCTTCCTTAACCAAGGGAAGTATGTGGTTGAAATACTGAAGAGATTTGACATGTTGGAATGTAAATCCATGACCACACCCATGGAAACGAATTTGAAGCTCCTGGTTGATACTTTGTCAGAGTTGGTTGATGCTACTCTATACAAACAAATTATTGGTTCGTTGATGTATCCGACGAATTCCATGTCAGATATATGCTTTGTTGTGAACACCTTGAGTTAGTATCTGGTGGAGCCCAGATGTGTTCACCTTGTAGCTGCAAAGCATGTGATGAGATACCTTAAGGGTATGTTGGATTATGGTCTCTATTATACTGGAGATCATGACTTCAGAGTGTATGGTTATACTGATTCAGATTGGGCTGGAAGTGCTTCAGACAGAAAGAGCACTTCAAGATGTTGTTTCAGTTTGGGGTCAGCCATGACTTCATGGCAAAGCAGGAAGCAATCCAGTATTGCTCTCAACACGACAGAAGCGGAGTACATAGCAACATGTTTCGCCAGTTGTGAAGCCATTTGGCTTCAGAAGTTGTTGAGAGGTCTATTCGATCTGGAGATGGAAGACACCGTGATTCTATGTGATAACCAGAGCTGTATAAAGATGACGAAGAACCTAGTGTTCCATGATAAGTCTAAGCACATAGAGATCAGGTACTACATTCGTGATAAGGTACAGAGGGGAGATGTAAAGCTCCAATATGCTGGCATAGATGAGCAGGTTGCAGATGTGTTGACTAGGCCTCTATCTCGAGTGAAGTTTGAGTATTTCTGAGACAAGCTTGGTATTGTCCGAAAGGACCCCCCTCGAAAGAGGGAGTGATGCTAATGATACTATGGTATCCTGACCAACAACGGATAGCTCCGTTAGGATTTTATATCCTAGGGGATTGATCATCTTTGGGCAGATCCCGAAGGTACGGTAAGGATGGTCTGTCAGAGTACTTGTGCATGTATATGCCAGCTGTGGTTAGTAGTGGTAGCTCAGTAAGAATTTTATATCCTAGGAAATCCTATGATTCCTGGGCAGATCCCGAAGGTACGGTAAGGACGGTCTATCAGAGTACCACTAATGTTGTTGCTGAAGCACCTGTCTCATTCTGTTGCCACATGTTGATGATGATGTTCCAACTTCATGCTGTTGATGATGATGTTCCAACTTCGTGCTGTTAATGATGATGTTCCATCTTCGTGCTGTTAATGATGTTGTTCCACCTTCGTGCTATTGATGATGTTGTTCCAACTCCATGCTGTAAACGATGATGATATTGATGATGAGAAAAACTTCCGTTGATTTATAGATGCGCACGTCAGTGTTCCAGATGTTGATGATGATGCTACCTCTCATTCTCTTGATGATGTTGTATTGAGTCATGTCAGTAGAATACCCTTCTCGTTAAGGGGGAGTGTTGAAATATTGTAATTTCGAAGAATATTCTAATTATATTTGAGTTATTATTGTATAGATCAAATCCCTTTTTGCAGATTGATCAAGTTGGGTCTTGTATAAGATCAAATCCCTTTTTTTGGAATGGTCAACATGTATTTGTATGGTGGTATTTGTAAAGTCGCCCCCTAGTAATTATAAAGTGGTTTTAGCTACTTCTAGGAGAAGTTGGCTCCACCAAGTGAAGAGACACAACTTGTATTTATATGTGAGGATGGTGTCTCATTTGAACACACTCACTCACTTATCTAGTGCACATATCTTGAAGGCAGTTGCAGTTGCAGTTGCAGGAAGAAGTCTAACGAAGGAGAAGAGAGGCGCATGCTTGGTCTTGGTTTGTGTTTGGCGTTTTGGTCTTAGTCTTGGCATTGTATTGGCAATCTATTATGGAGGAAGTTTTGCTGGGTTTTCTTCCCCTTGAGGGTTTCCCAGGATAAAATGCTGTGTACCTTGTGATCGTGTTTCTTTCAGTGATCCTCTTTATATTGTTGTTTTGGAAATGTATTGAATGCTCATGAAATTTTGAAATAACCTAATAACAGCTGTAAAAACTTGAACAGTATGATCTTCCTAACTTGGAGGAATCTTTTACAGTCACACATCTGTAGCTCACAAATCCAGAATTTCATCCTTTGCTTCATGAAGATATTCTTCTTGATGTCTGCACCATAACCACTAGGTGTTGTCAAATCACCTCATACTTGTTTGGCCACATAGTCATCATGACCACTCAATCCCAATGGCTTTCCTAGTCAGCATTTGAGTAGCACTTTCCCCATCTTCAACAGAAATAGGGGACAATTTTCTCTCAGCAAGGGGGAATTGATGAGGCTTAGTCTAGTAAAAGTGTGAACATGTGTTATTTGTCCACACCATAACCATTGGTTGTTGTCAAACCACCACATACTTGTTGGGCCACAAAGGTACCTTGACCACTCAAGCCAAGTGGGCCAGTGGCTGTCCCAGTCAGCGTTCTAGTAGCACTTCCCCATGTTCAACAGAAATCGGGCATGATTTTCTCTCAGGATGGAGGAGTTGATGAGACTCAGTCTAGTAAAAGTGTGAACATGTGTTATTTGAAATCTTCCTTTTATACTCTAGTACACTTTGTATTTTATCTTTATCTCTTTTGGGTGACTTAGTCTAAATCGATCAATCACCCACTTCATTGTATTTTATTGGAGTTGGTCAAATTTGATCACTCCCTGACACTTTTGTACTTTATATATAGTGATACAAATGAGTGTACAACATGTGTACAGTTCTGGCAATCCTTTTCTCATACTTGCATACTTTTTTCTTTATGAGTTCTTGTTGGTATCTTCTTGCATTTGCTGGTATTGTAATTATATAACTGATTGATAGTTAAAACAATATTTTAAACGGTATACTCCTATTGTCCTGTTTGAAATGTTTTTACTTAGCCAGCTGCCATAGAGTAGTTTTTGTTGGATTTATCTTTATGATGAAGGTGTCAAAGATGCAAATATGAGCATTATTCATGAATCTAACTAAGATTAGGAAGTCCTTGGCTAATCAGTGTCGTTTGGTAGGTTTGACTTACTGTATTTCAAAGCAGTTTTTGTTTCTACTGATTCTAAGAAACCTAACTTCAGCGGGTCCAAAACTATGTTGCACATTTGTTAACAGGGTCACAGTGGATCTGGAAAGTCTTCCATCATCTATATGCTCTCTCGACTTTCTTGTTGCACATCTGGAGAAGCTTACATTTATGGACTTCCATTAGCAACAGAAGGTAGTGCTAGTTATTTTATTGGATAGATAAGTTCCTTGCCAAGCATTGGTTACTTTGTCAACTGTGACTGGGGTTGCATATTTCTTGTTCCTTTTTTCATTTCCTTTCCAATGTGCCTTCTGTATACAGTTTAAGGTAGTGTGATTATGTTTAATGCTCCTCTGAATTAAATTCCTTGTGATTTGCTTTTAATGGTTGGAAGAGTTGTGTCAAACTGATACAGTGCTTGATCGTTTTTGACATTTTCAAGGTCTAAACTCTGGAGAAAGTTGCGCTTTTCTGTTAATATTCCCTCCAGATTAGGGAGCACTTGCAGTTGCACTATAACATTTGATAACATGTCCTCAATCAAACTCTTTTCTATATGTTGCAGGAGCTTCTTTTAATTTCATGGATATCATACTGCTTAACTGATGCTTTGAAGCTCCAGATGTTGGAGAAATGTTGATCTTTATTGTTAACATTCTCCCCAGCATTAGGTAGCACTTGCTTTGTGATTCTTGAGAAGTTGTCCTCATCAAAATGCTTTTATTGCAGCAAGTTTTTACTTTCCTTCGAGGCCCAGGTTTACAGATTTTTGTCTTTTAGCTTGTTTTATCTTTTTTCCAGAGCAGTTGATTGAATTCGTTGTGTCAGTTCAAAAATTTAAAATTTAAATGTTTGGGATCAGAATCCTTCTCTTTCCTAGTAAGTAGTTCAAGAAGATGGGCAGGTCCCTTGATCAGCTACAATGATGTAGCTGTTGATACTTTTAATTTCACCGGGCAATTGTTCTGCAGTGCTGCTGTGTTAAATCTTCTATGTTTTCTTTGTTATACCATAGGCTCTCCTGATTTACTATATCCTTTCCAAATTTCAGTTCCTTTTTATTGATTGATTGTTGTTTAGTCTCTTCATATATAGGAGTTGCTCATATGTTTTTTTAGTACCTATTTTAAGGCATTTCTTGCTTTTCAGTGTCCTTTATTTTGAAAGTGCTGGTGGCTCCAAGTTGTAACACTTCCGTTTCATAGATCGTTTGATCTCATAGACATTTTAATAACCCAATTCATTTCAATTTAATTCTCTCTCTTGCTTCTTTTGTTGTGTTAGGGAGAAAGGAGATTTTTCTTCTTTTTGTTCATAATTGCATAGGACCAGCCTTGGTCAAGACTCAATCCATCTACCATCTCATTCCTTTCCCAGTAAACATGATGAAAAGAAATAGGATTAAAGCTGGATTTGATATTTTGGATCTCGATGAATATGTGTCTTTACAGAAAATTTTCTAAAGCATTTTCCCCCACGTCCAGTTTACCACCACAGGGGAGTTACCAAAAATTTGGATATTGCAAACACATTTTTCTGCTGCAGGCATAAGGATTAATTTTAGGGCCATTAATTCTGCAAAATTATTTGTCCCCCTGCCTAAACCTGTTTTAAACTTAAAGATAAATGTATCCTTCAGGTACAGTACTCCTGCCCCACTAGCCTGTGGGTCTCCCTGTGATGCACTGATGCTTTTATACATATGACTGCCTTGAGTTATTTCATTTACCCTTTGATAGATTTAGTCCTATACAAGAAATTCCTATAGCAACCTACAAGTAGTGTACTCTTTTGCTTCAAGAGACCTGTTCTACCTTGTAATTCATTTTTGCTTTTAGTTAGGTCTGTTGCATAATCGCTTTATGTTTACTATACTTGTTTTATAAATGTTGTCCCACTAGTTCTTTATTTGACATATGCCAACATACCTTCTTGTTTTCCTGTAGAGATTGAATAAGGATTCTTCTTTCCTTGACGTAAATGCTCATTTTTCAACCATTCTTTTAGTCTGGAGAGCCTTACTTCCCAATCAACTTTTATGTGAACATGAGCTTTGAGATTGGAACGCTTATAGTGGTTATCTTATTTATTTGTTGGTCATAAATTGTAATGCTAGAGAATTTTGGTAATTCTTAGTATATGGATGCTCATACAATATAGTTTTTGGAATACAATATTTCTGTTTGTGATTATTCTTTTGTTTCACTTATTTATGACAATTTCTAAATACATGCTGTTTTGCAGGGGCAGAGCTAAAGTCAATTGTGTCTGTCTGTCCTAAGGGCGATATCTGTAGTGGCCTGCTAACTCCCCGTGAAGAGGTTGGTATACTTAAGAATTTTGCAAGCTATAATGCGTGCAATTATAAGGTGGATTAGTATGAGGTAGGATACTGATTAATTTGTTTGTCATTGCCTTGACACTTACATTATGGGCTACTTTTCAGGCATCTACTCCATAATCTGGGAAATTGCAGATCATAGATCTTATCCTACAAAACATTTCTCTTATTTCATACTTGGCAGATTTTCAGTAGACATAATCATGAAGAAGGAGAAATATTATATTACTGTCCACTGGTATCCCATTTGGCTATTGGGAATGTGAAAGCACATCATAACACTCCATCTGTTTGGGTGCTAAGGTGACAAGACCTTAGAGTACTATCAATTAAACTAAAACTAAGAACTAATTAAGCAGAAGTGTAAGTACATATAGGTATACAGACTGGCCTTTTTAGAGTAAAGGAGTAATGATACAAGGAGATAACATTCACTGTTGGCCATGGAGAGACAATAACACTTGAGTTTACCTGTATTACCAACCAAAAGTACAATCATCAACACATAGAAACAGGTACCTCTCTCTGCTAGACTTCACTCCTCAACTTGAAAATGTAGTCATGTAAGCACTTTAGACCTAGGTTTGAAAAATATTTAAGGTTCTTCTGTAATAGTCATCACCAACAAACATGCACACAGTGATTGATAGAATTTTATTAAAATGTCCATGTGACCTGTTATCTCCATTTTGTGGATAACTAAGGAGATGATGTCTTGAGGCCCTCAGGTTGCAGATATGGAGTGCCGAGAGACTACATGACCAGCAGTACGCTTTGCACAGATGGAAAACCCACTCACCACCATAGATGGTCACAGGTTTACAGATGGCATCCACTACACTAATTGGCTTCCAGAAGGCAGTGGGGCTTGCTCCATGAGGTACAAGTCAGTATTATGGTGAGCATCATTTCAATAACTAAGCCATTTGATTATGTGGTATCTTAGATTGCTTTAGATTTCATGATATGTGCTTGGACATTATGCCTTTTGCCCTGCTTCACCTTGGTGGTTGACATTGTGCCCTAGCAAGTGGTCTTCTTTGGGAATGGGTTTGCTATTGGGAAATCCCTTAATTAGCCATTGTACCGTTCCCGACCATACTTACCATTTTCTATCATTATTCCCCTCCGTTTCCTTATCTCTTGGGATTTTAGGGTGTATTGACCCAAGAAAGGGTTGTTCCTCATTCTATAGGAAGAAGGGGCTAAAGGCCCAGAGGGGTTGGTGTTGGGTAAAAGATAAAATCCATATATGAACCTTCCAGATGCTTCGCCCAGGGATCACCTAAGAAAGAAATAAAACACTTATCTTTGAGTAAAAAGGGACCCATAATATTGTTGGGATTTGGGTAACTTGGAAAGTGGTCCCCATGTGCTTATGAGTCTCTAAGCACAAAGGGGGAAGACTATTACCCTTGTACTTTACTTTATGATTCTAATTTCACTTTGACTTAGGAGATTTAAGTCAAAAGTGAAATATGTCACTTAAGCATTAAAGTGACAATTAATTCACAATGTGGGTGAATTAGTAGACATAAAACAACTAAGGAAAGTGGGTTTCCTTAGTGAGATTTTTGGATGAGATCTCACCCATTGATTAGACTTGGCTAGATCTAATCTAGGCCATTGATCTTTTAGGGCTTGGCCAAAGGAGGCTAAAGGAGGGTAAAGTGTATTATTGAGATTCATTCTTCACTTGTGAGTTTTGGAGAAGAGGAGAGGGCGCATTTCTCAAGGAGTGAGAGGGTGCACTTGATGAGGGTTTGAGAGAAACCCTTGAGCGCTTGAGGAGGAAGCTCTTGCTACTTTGAGCTTGCATCAAGAGCATATCCATGGAGTTTTAGCTTCTATTTCTTGGAGGGAGCATGCTATATGGAGAAGGGGCGCATCTACTAGGAGGAGGGTGCATTTATTTCCTTCATTTGCTCACTAGGAGAGGAGGACTTGGAGCCTTGAGATGAGGTTTGTTGCATAGGGAGAGGAGAGCTAGGGCACATGCTTATGTGGAGAGAGGCATATAGTTTATGGCTCTGTTATTTTATGGTGATCATATCTGCTAGGAGGAGGGCGCCCCTGTGGAGTGGGTTGACAACTACTTGGTAGGAGCATCGCTTGGAGGAAGTCAATTCTGACAGTTTCAGTGGAGAGGCAACACGAGAGCACATTCCTGTGGAGGGATTTCTTCATTGGGTCAAAGAGGAGCTAGAGCGCTTCACTTCAGTGCAGAGAGCAACAAAGGGAGAGGGCGCACCCGAGTTTGGGCACATCTCTTTCTGGATCTTGTGGCAAGGATTGTGAGGAGCTTGCTATGTATACAAGTTCCATTGTATTGTATTACTTGTTGTATCTCTTGCTTTTATCATCATTATATAGACATATATCCCAAACTGGTTTTCCCCGGGGGGTTTTTATCTAGGGTCATGTTGACCAAAAATACCTGTGTCAAATTTATGCATGTTTAGAAGTGTAGATTAGCATTCTAGAGGTAGTGTTATGTGTTTTAAGTTATGAACCTTCGAGATGCTTCGCCCATGGATCACCTAAGAAAGCAATAAAACACTTATCTTTGAGTAAAAGGGGACCCATAATATAACAAAGAAATGCCTGAAAGGTAGATTGAAGGATAGGAGGCCTCATCACGAGCCGACCTATCACGCCCATGGATATCTAGTGGTATGACATTGTCATTATCTGGTAACCAAACCAGGGCAGTGACTCTCAGTTGCATGGCTGAGAGAAAGGGGGTCTCATCACGAGCCAACCTTCCCATTTCCATTAGGAATTTGTGGATGACATTGCCACCATCTGGTCACCATGCCAGGGCAGTGAGCTTCAACCTCTCCTTGTGATAAAGAAAATATAAAGAAAGAAAGATAAAAGGCAAATAATGGGCTTGGAAAAAGTGCATTGCGGATGAAGGTACCACACACCCTCTACAAAGGCACCCATGATTGAGACACTAAGACCGCTAGTATGTCATGAGCCCTATGCCCATTGAGTCTTGACCCCATCCACCTCATACACCTTACATGGCTTAGAGAGGGACCTCTTGGAGGCTCTCCTTGACCTAGAGCAAGATCTACCCAATAGAACACCTCGTCAACCCTCCCATACTTAATCTTGACAAGTCGCATAGTGTCTTTGAGCTGTTAATTATTTGATATGGTAATCTTTGATGCACATGCTTAGATGGCTTGTTTATTGATTGGATCCACTTATCATGATGTTATGACTTGAGATCCTTGGAGGGCGTGTGTCCATTTGTCTTTGCAGGACCTAGCTGGTGGACAGTTTTGGGAGAACAAGCCTAGCTTGGGCTTCCATGGGGCTACAAGCCCACAGGTTGGATGCCAGGGGCCCGCATGCCAGATGAGAGAGAGATGACTTGGATGGCCTTGATGATGACTTGGACGACCTAGCCCACCTATTGCTTGCCAAACGATTTGCCTAGGAGGGACAAAACGTTTCACTTTTGTGCATGACGTCATGATGTTGGGGGCTAGGGCTTGGTGGTGAGGTGCCACTCATTTCCACTTGGACGTTTGAGGAGGAGAAGAGTTTTCACCAAGATGAGATCACCTAGATGCTCGACACATGGCCTTGGGAGGCCCTTCCACGCTTCTCCAACACCAACGACCTCCTCAAAGTGGCAAAACGTCCCCTAAAGGGGTGATGTCATCATTAATTAGGGTTTAATTTGTGCAAAAGATGAAATTTTGAGTGAATTGTTTAATATTATTGTGTTAAGGGGGGCAAGATTATGGTTGTTGACCCCTAATCTTGTGTTTTACTCCTTATTTTGTGGACAAGCCATGTTGGCTAATTTTTGTATAAATAGAGATCATAAGATCTCATTTCAAATCATAACTTTCCTCCCACAAGAGGACTTGGTCTGAAATTTCGGCCTCCTTGGCTATTTTAGCTCTTCTGCACTTGTGTATGGCTGATTTTATGATTGGTTGGTGGAAGAAAGCTTAGCACTAGCTTTGGATGATGCATTTCTAGCTCTTGTGGTGATTTGTCTTGGTATTTCCCTTGATCTTGGTATGGTTTTCTACTATTATGCTATCATTATTTCAAGTTCAAGCGTTTTATGCTAGGAGCTAGGCGGGAAGTATAAGGGCATACACCCCCACCATAGCTTTCACCATTGTTATTTGCTTCATCTCATTGATCAAGGGTTTGCTAAGAGAAGTATAAGGGCATACACCCTCTTATCTTAAACCCTAGCTTAGAGAAACTTGCCTTGGGAAGTAAAAGGGCTTACACCCCTAAGGAGGTAGCTTCTCTAAGCTCCTTGTGACTCCATTAACCCAATATTAAAGGCACTAGTCATTGATTTGTTGCATTGGAGATATAAAATTATTGCATTGGGAAACGTGAATTTCGGTCATTTTACTTCTTGCAAAAGTGGATTGTCTTCCTTGTGCCTTGGGCACCTCACAACCACTAGAGTGTCCTCATCTAAGGGCTGCTTATTGCTGCTGTTACAAGTTTGCATATTCAGCGATTAGGGCTGCAAAAACCCTAACATACTTGCTCAAATAACTCTTTATTCAACCATTGGTTTTGGCTCAAATTTTGCAGACTTACTCTACTCCTAGTGCACTTTCTGGCAAATTTTGAGGGGATTCTAATGGCTGATTTTCTTGCTGTAATACATTGAATGTTACAGCCATAAGGCTGATATAATTTGCTGCACACAAGTGTTTACAATAGCCTTATCAATGTTGAATATATCGTTGAGATTTTGGAAATCTCGGATATGTCGCCGACATTTTCATTGGCCCAGAATTTTTGAAGGAAAATGTCGCGACACATTCATTAACTCGTGAGAAATTAGGAAAGTGTCGCGACACATTCATTAACTTGCGAGAAATTAGGAAAGTGTCGCAGGTTGATGGAAAATGTCGGACTGCTGGGTTTAGCCATGGAAAAAGTGCGCGTGAGGGGGTTTTAGAGGGCGCGGGTTCCGTTTTTTTGCTCATTGTTTCATTTGTAAAGTGTGAGAGAGCTAGAGAGGTGTGAGGGAAGTCATTGTGCATC
>CBVK0100543059.1:0-17942 GCA_900067695.1 Picea abies | reverse complement strand
ACCACCTTTATGATCCTTCCCACCTATATATTGCAAACATCAAGTCACAATTTAGATAGCTATAAAAAAATATTCACTGTGATACACACTTTCACTACCTAAGAGGGTGGGTGATGAGGGGAGATAAAGGTGCGTGTAATTAATTTTGATCAAAGATGAATTGTTACAAATACTCAAATGAAAATAAGGAAAATACATGGAAACATGTTTTCAATGCATAATTATAAATTAAAGGAATATCCTCTTCCATTCTTCCTAAAGTTCCACTCTTGGATATTATAACAAGTTCAATTATATTACATCACTATGTAGTATCACCGACATTTTTACCAGAAAATGACTCTTTTGGAGATGATTGTAATAATACTATGTGAATAAAAGGGATGACTAAGAAAACCAAAATCTTAGATGAATGTATGAAGTTTCTATAAAATGCAAAAAACAATGAAACAATGTTGAGTTGGAAATCACAACGTGAATATTAATGAAGAAACTAAGGAATATTTCAATTTATAAATTATAGTATTTAAAAGATATTTATCAAAAAAACATTTAAAAACATCGAAGAAAAGGCATGCATGTCTAGTCAAATACTTGTTCTTGAAACAAATCATATAAGACATACTAGAGACTTCATTGGCTCCCCTCAACCAAGCAACTCTTACTGCTCATGCTCTTTCTCTTTGGATATTATATTGTGGTTTCTTTATGTACTATTCTTATTAATGAAATACAAAATGTTTCATTCTATTATTAATCTCTCTATTGTTTACAGCTAGACAAAGTGCTTATACTCAATTTTGTTTAGGTAAATGTCCATATTACATTAATATTGAATTACATGAATTCTTATTAAAATAACTAACTAATGATGACATTATTGATGTTTGTATTATTACAAACTAGTTGTGTTATGTTCATGTCATGTTTACATTATATTAATGTTAGTAAGATACCACATTGAAGAAATACAATATTATTTTATTTATCGTGTTTTACTTTCAAATGTCAAATTATTAAACACATAATAATTGATCAATAAACATATAATACCATTACTAACAACTTTTTAATAATAAGAAATGTCATAATGTAATTAATCGATTTTATGGAATTGTTAATCTATTGTTTTGAGAATCCTTGAACAACCATATATTATGGTTTCCACTCTATGGATATGAATTCATAGCATGAGTTTGTAAAAAATGATATGAGGAGATGTAATTCTGCAATAAACCAATCAAGGTTTTTTTCAAATAATTCATTTGATTTAATGATATTTTCAAATAATTCATTTGATTTAATAGGATATTTTTTTTTTTCAATAAGTTTTAAATCATTAAGCAAGTTCTTGTTGTTACAAAAAATTATTTAATAAATAAACTCGCCTGCTATCATACACCGATAATTATTTAATAAAGAAACTTACCTATAATCGATTTCCATTATGAATGGTTATATGCCATAGTTATATGAATCGAAGAAAAATCTGCAAATCCAAAGAGATGAAAGACATTGTTGGGAGACATGTATCGTCTCATTTAATTTTACAATTGAAGTGAATATTTTTAAGATTTATATTGTCTCACTACATCTAATAAGTACCGAGAAAGAGATTGCATTATATCAGTATAATTAATAATCTATAACATTAGGATCGTGATTCTTAATAGTGTTAATGTTATTGTAATTGATAACACTATTATCATTATTTGTTAAAAAATTTCATGATAATAATAAAATGATATAATAGATAATCATAAAGTTAGTAAATTAAAATAAAAATATTCTCATGAAGTATTAAAATGAAACATTATGGTCTTTGCATTCTTATATTATATATAAACAAAAAAATATGATAGCACAACAAATATAAAAGAGAATGATAAATTAAGAAGAATAAACACAATTAAGTTAATCAATTGTTTAAACAAAAAACATTTTGGTAAAGTTAAAATACATAACAATTAGACTATTATATGAAAATAATATATATATAATTTAATAAAGAAAAATTAATATTATTATTTTTCTTCTATACCATATATATAAATTAAGAAATAAAGACTTCTCATATTTTTATTTCTTAGAGATGGAGAAAGTTTACTCTTTTCATTTCAGAATTTATTGCATTACATGTAAAATGTATGATGCATGAAAAAATCTAACTCATAGAAGAGACAATTATTTGTTAGAAGAAACAATTATCCTTATCATTATAAGGATATAACGACATAATAATCTAAATCATAACATCATAATGTATTATTTTTCAAAACCATGCCATAAAGCATATAAAGAGTGTCAAAATAGCGTTAAAAGAACACCATAAAGTATCAAAAAGTATGTCAAAATGTAATTAAATATCCATGAAAATTTTTTAGTAGGGGGCATAGCCACATTTTGTATAATTATTCTTTTAAAAACCTATAGTTCTTTCCATTGAATTGATTTTGGACTTGTTTCACTTACTTTGGATGCCCAAATACATGTCAAATATTTTGGAAAACAAATTTATGGTGGATGGGTGCTTACTAATGGAAATAGTGTCATTCGCCATATGTTTGTACTACTCATCCCATTTTCTATTAACCACCTTCCACACCTTTTTTTTATAGGTGAAATGCATTCATAGAAGTTTATTTTATGTTCATAATGAAAAGTTATTTCTACAATGCTCATTTCTATCAATGCTCATTTCTATCAATGCTCATTTCTATTTTATAGTTTCACTTGGATATCATTAACATCATCAAAATTTGTTTAGTTAGTTACATTTTGGGTTTCATTATTTTCATCTAGATCATTTGCTAAATCATGATTTCCAATTCTACTCCAACAACATCATTGAAAACACTAGATTATAAATAATTTTTTTGTTTAACACAAAGAGTGTCAAATATACACAGTACTGAAATTATAAATAAAAAATAGTGATACCCATCCATATTCAAATTGAAAGTAAATAAGTTAATATCCTCTTTATCTCCAAATTTATTACTTAAACATAACTAATAACAAGGCCACCATAATCCTCTTGTTGAAGAGGGAGCATAGCATAAGTTTCATAAAACAAGCTAGACATAGCAAATTAGTAACATTGATTTGAAAAGATAAGGTAAATAACATCAACATTACAAAAAGGTTACATAATACACAATGAAAAAATGTGACAATACAAGCTTGACATGAAGGAATTCATGGCAATGACATGACAAGAACATCAATAGTAAAAAATCAACTTCCTTGAAATGCATATGAATAGTGCAAATCCAAAAACATATTAGAAGTAGAGAAACACAACATGTTTGAAGGGAAAATATTACCACATCATCCACTCTTAGATTAGATCACCTATAAAAAATGAATTGAGTAGTTTTTCAGATCCTTCCTCATCAAGAACATAAACATTATAACATAAGCATGACAAAATAACACATAATAGGCATTAGGACATGACATAATCAGGGAATCAAAATCATATACAAACTTACCGATGGATGAAATATCACATCGATGGGGATGCCATATTAATCATAATAAAATACTATATTGTTGATCTCTAAGACTATCAAAGTACTAAAAACAACCTCACAAAGAATACTCCTTCTGTTTTTTTAAAGAGATGTTACTCCTCTATATGAATAATATACATAATTAAAATAAAACCTATGAAAGGACTAGGCTTATTCACATGAATATTAATAATACCATACAATATTTAACATATTGTACAACATTGTCCATGTGAAATAAAATAGGAATCCTCACAAGAAACATTTCCATGATAACATAAAGCAGAAAAAAACATTTGGCAAAATCATAGTAAATGACCACATATACAAATAACTGAAGATGATATTTTCATTGAAAATATGAAAGAGTGATGGAAACACACATGGAAATTTATCTTAAAACTAAAATTCTAAAAAATTAGTAGTTATATATCCCAAATAGTTCTCTGAGAACCTCATAAAATGCACAATTGTGTTTAAAAATGTTTACAATATTCAGAAAAGTAAAATGCATTTGTCCAAACAGAATGGGATTGGAGATCCAATGGACCATTAAATAAAAGAAATACCTAGAAGAAAAAAAGGGAAACAATTAGAAACTAGTATTAGGTTTTATCAAATCATTTAACAAATAAGACTGAGGAATTACTGACTAAGTTAATGAAAAATAAATGAAGGAAAAATGTAACAGATGCTTGACTTACTAATAAAGAAGTGTTTTCTCTCTCTCTCTCTCTCTCTCTCTCTCTCTCTCTCTTGTTGGATGTGTACCTTTTTATGATTTTGATCTTTGGTCTTCCTTTAAGGTAACAATAATGAGTTCGTGAGCCATTCATTTATGTACCCCTTTATTAGTGGGACGATGATTTATTTTTTAACTCTAAGTGAGAATATTGCCTCCTCTATTTGTTTAAATTCCACATGGAGTTGGTCAATTTATAACAAGTGGTTTTCATTTTCATTTACAAATGTTACAAGACAATGCATACGTTCTTCTTCAGGAAACTCTACAAGGTTGTCAAATTCGTTGGCCCAGAAAGTATTAACCACAACTAATTCCTTGCCAAACTGTTCCTTGGTTATTATCCCAAAATTTATTAAATGTTGTGGGTATTGTAATTCTTTTACAATATCTAATGCTTTTAGGGAAAACACTCTTCTTTTTTCATTAATTATCTCACAATCAACAATTGTATCTTTTAACATATTTACTCTTTCTTCATATTGTGTCCTTATTTGTTTTATTCTTTTTCTTGATAGTAATTGTTGTTGATTTCTATGATTATCACTCAAGATAGTGACCCATCTAGTGAAAGCTTTTACCTCATTATTATAGAGTGATTCATCATTCTCTAAATAAATTTTCAAATATTAAAAAAAACTTGTAATACTTTGAGATAATTTTTGTATGCTTGTACTGACCTCCCATGCTTGTGAATTAATCTCAAGTATTTTTTCGATATTCTTGGAAACATAGAGTCTTACTCCACTCAAACGTTGGGAAAATTTTCTCACTCTAATTGAGGTTCAGAGTGTGCTTGGGGGAATATGATCCGATGGAAGTATGGCTAGTGGTTTTGCAAACAATGTCTCTGGACTTAGAGAATCCTCAAGATCATTTATTCCCTTTTCTAACTTAATATTTTCTGATTCTTGCTTCGAAATTGAATGTGAAAGAATGCCACTTGTATAAAACTATAATTTCAGGACTCCATAGGGTATGAATCCTGAAACATCAACTTCTAAGCACTTATTTTGAATTACCTTGCTTCTTTTTACATTGACTTGTTCTATTTGCAGCTTATTTTCTTCCTTGTTGTATTAAGAGTTGTGCATTGTTGAGGACTTCTCCTCAAACAACATAGGTTCATATGTGGCAAGGTCCTCTATAATTTGATAGCTTTAATAAATTTGTCAGGATACCTAGTTGGGTACCTGGACACTATCAACCTCCATATCAATGGTATTCATTTTCTTTCCTCAATCTTGGGAATCACTTTTACTTGGGATTATTTTTTGATTTTACTCAGAAATTGTATGTGTCTATTCAAGATCGACATGGGGTGGATCATTTCCAAAACCACCTCCAACATGTCCTTCATTAATATCTCCTCTATTTATGTCCTTCTCTCTTTTTTTCATACAGGAGGAGCTCCTACATGACTAACAATTCGAGGAAGATTGCATAGTAGTGTCTCCTTTCTGCCTTTGTATTTTTGTTCTTTGATTTTCAATTTTCGAGATGATTTATATAAGTAAGTATTCTTTTCACACATTATTGTGCTTTGTTTTGGGGTCATTATAATAATTTTCTTCGTCAATTTTGGTAAAGAGATTGTTCTTCCTCATACATACTATATGTTCAAAGCCCCTTATAAGTTGTGATTCTTTGAGATTAAATACACTGAGTGTCTTTGACACTTCCTTAAAATGGGAAAAGTTCTTTACTATTGTATCTCAAACACGAAAAGGAAAGGTAATGAATTTCCTTTTTCATTTCCTTTCAAATAGGATTCACCAATCTTTATATTGTTTACAAATTTCTGCCACAAAATATCTATTATAGATAAATATTGAGAGAAAAATGGTTTTTTTTTACAACCATGCAACGTAATGTAGGTAATGTAGGTATGGTTTTCCTCTTAAATTAAAATACCCTTTCCCTTTATAAATTCCTCATCTTCCTGGGATATTCTCTTTGTTTTCTCTCTAGTTTCTACATGTATAAAATATTTAAAAAATTTATATTGAATAATGTAAAAATGAAATGGTTCTTTGTGTTTCCACAACACTAGGTACCAAAACTGAACTACTACGTTATCAATATCAAAAATCATTTTAAAGAAAGGCCTTAAAAAATATCGCAATACACAATTTCAAATACCAAGTATGTGGTCATGAAAAACCTTTGAGTATTCAAATAGTTACTTGATGGAAAAGAAACTTCATTTGATATTACTTCTTCCTAGTTGAAGATAACACCTTTCCAAAAAGAAAATAAGAGTGCATATAGAGTTTACCTAGGTATATAGGAAGTCAAATATCATCCTACAAAATGCGTGAACAACCATGAAAAGTTCTGATACGGTTCTTCTAGCAAGGATATATTGGTTTTTGAAACTTGATTGGGAATCTTGGTCAATGGAATCAGAAAATTGTTCAATACATTTGAACCACCACCCTAAGAATCAAGGAATGCATCTGTATAAGGGATATTGTGACTCTTATTTACAAAAGGAAGGTAGAGCATTCTCCTGAATACTTTTAGGTTTAGGAAAATTAGATTATTTCCTTCTATATCTACTTAGATCCTTCTCATCTTGGAATGAAATATTTATGTGCACCAAGATACCAACTCCTTGAAGTCAAAGAATTATGGTAGACAACCCAAATTAACAAACCCTGTAGTCCAAAGTCTATTATTTTTCATTTGTTCTAGAATTTTGTTCAAAAATCACTAATAAGAAGTCGACCAATGAAAATTATTATCTTTCGTTGAGAGAGAGAGAGTTAATTGTATGACCACAAAAAAACTCCTTCTTCCTTGTATTTTCCATACTTTATGTTTCTTCAATGCACTTTGATATATTTGAAACTGTAGTAATGAATTACACAGCTCAAATTGTTAAAGGGCCAAGTCCATGGTGGGTATTTACTAAAATGTCCTTTCCACACATATGAATTACCTTTTAAATACGATTATCATAAATATAAACCATTAAGTATATCTTTGAAAAATGGGACATTTTCTTCCCATTAGTCCTAAATTATTGTCATTTCCTTGTAAATCAGAGAAAATTAATATGACATAAACGACTCTTGATTATCAGGAAAGGCATGTTTCTTAAAAGAATCAGTTGTGTTGAAATATTGGGAGTGTGGATGTGCAAGAAGTGGAAGTGATATAATTTATCTACACTAAAGGGTTTAAAATAGACTAAGTATGGGAAGTACAGGAAGGGTCCTTTGTAGAGTGAAAAGATAATACTTGTGCAGAGTGTAGGAAAGAGAGAATGTGGGAGTAAAATTGGTGTGAGTTCTCCACACTAAGATTTGAAATAGACTAAGTGTTTGGATATATGAGGAAATTTTTGTGCAGACTATGGAGTGTGGAGGGGATAATTTGGAGGAGTGTGAAAGTATGGTTATAGTAAAAGCTTCCACACAATTCGAAAAAATGGCTAAGTATAAAGGATTTGGATAAATTATAAAATCAAGGGGATAGTGGACTAGGAGAAATTTTATACAGGACATGGATTGAAAGGTGAGATACGAAATGGATCAATGATTGGTTACAACTGTGGGATAGGAACCCTTTGTGGGTTGTTGAGAATCCAAAGAGCCTTGAGTTAGGTGATGCAGTTGTCAATAATGTATTTTGTGAAGGGAATGATAAAGGAAATAAAATGGGTTATAATATGAGCGTATACAATCTTGAGAGGAAAGAAAAAGGAGAAAAAGAAAAGAAAACATAGAAAATTTTATGTACAAAACAGTGAGAACCGAAATGGGTTATAATATGAGCGTATACAATCTTGAGAGGAAAGAAAAAGGAGAAAAAGAAAAGAAAACATAGAAAATTTTATGTACAAAACAGTGAGAACCGGGTTTTGAATAAATAAATGCTTGAGGAACTACCCATTTACTGGTAGTGTTTGAGATTTTCCATTTATATATTTCAATAGATAATAATTGTGACCAAGGATGATTTCAATTTGATATGACCCATTCCATAGAGCTTTAAGCTTGGTATGAAAGGATGACTTCTCCTTGTCCTTCTTCCAAAGTAAAACTCATTGATCATTTTGAAAATGCTTGGTAGTGGAACTATGATCAAAATACTTCTTGAATATTTTTTGTCTATTAGTCATGGTTTCCCGTTCTTTTTCCCAATGTTCTTCCAATTGCATCAATTGATAATAGTGTGCTTGAAGGGATGATGAATCTTCATAGTTGTCATTTTATGTACCAAAATAAAATGCATTTAATTCCACATGCATTAGATATATATCTTATTTTCCATATACTAAGATATAAGGTGACTATCCAATACTTCCTTTTCGAGTTCATCAACTTTCCCAAAGAGAATTTGTCATATTTCTATGCCAATTTTTATGGTTTTCCGCAATGATCTTTTTGAGAACTTGTATAAATGCTTTATTGATTGATTCTTCCAGTCCATTTTCTTATGGATAGTAACTGGATGATTTCCCCATTAATATTCCATACTCCCAACAAAATTTTGTGATTTTTTTTCCATTAATGAAAATTTATCTATTATCTGTTATAAATTTCCAAGGAACAATGAATTTGGATAAAATATTATCTTTTAAAAAAAGGATCAATTGTTTTGAATCAACATTCCTTAAAGTTATTTCTTCTTTCCACTTTGTGAAATAATCGGTAAAAGTTGTAATTCATTCATGTTCTTTACTATATTTTAGATTGATTGGACCAATGAGATATAATCCCCATTGTAGAAAAGTATCTTTAGCTAAAATGGGTTTCAAAGGCATTGTTTCTCTCTTCATTTTTCTATAATTGTTTTGGCAGACAAGGAATTTCCGTATCATTTCATAAGAATCCATCAACATAGTTTACCAATAATAACTGGTTCTGATAATTTTATGTGTAGTTACTTTTGGTGCCAAATATTCTCCACATACTCCATGAAATTATTGGAGTACTTGGTGGGATTTTGAATGGTCAAAACATCACAATCATACACCAACAAAATTTCCCCAAAATATTATTCTAGATATTAATACACACTAATTGGTCTTCATCTTCAGAGCTCTTCTCTCCTTAGGAGACATTACAATAGGAAATTGCCAAGACTTGAGATAAAAATGATGTATTTATACCATTATGGTCTTGAGATAGATACATCTTGGGTTGGTGCATCATATGTATGAGGAATATTAATAGCTTCTATACTAGTCATTAATTTGCACAACCCTTGTCCCCTAACAACCTTGAGGGGATTGATATCAATGTCATATTCAAGGAGCTTGGCAAACCATTTTACCCATAGACCTTCCCTAAATTGTTTATTAAGAAACATTTTCACTCGAGGATGTGATACATAAGCTATGACATGTATTAACAAGATGTAAGTTCTTAAATGAGCCACTCCTTTTTCCAAAGAAAAGGATTTTTTTCTATGTCATAATATTTCAGTTCATAATCATGCAACATCTTACTCATAAAAGAAATACAAATTTATTATTCTTTTGAGTTTCTTTGTGTAAATATGGAGGAAATAGTCTCTTCTAAATTGAATGAATAGAGCATAAAATCTTTTTCAAAATCTGGACTAACAAGTATAGGAGAAGTGGTTATTTCATGCTCTAAACTTACAAAATCATTTTGAATTTATCGATTCCACTCAAAGTTTTGGTCCTTTTTCAATAACATATTGATGGGATTTACAATTGTGACATAATAAGGAAAAAATCACCAATTTTTTTTTATCTTTCCAAAGAAATATTATACTCCTTTTTTAGTTGTTGGGGAACTCAAATAAATAGTGGATTTTATCCTTTTTGGATCAATATAAACACATTCCTTTCTTACAATATGACCAAGTAGATTTCATTTTGATACAAAAAAGAAAAACTTATTTGGATTGAGATATATACAATACATCCTACAACATTAAGAGAATTTTGTGAGTTGTTTTAAATGTCATTCTCTTAGTTTTGAATGGAAAGTTAAGTCATCCTGATAATCTTCCATAAAATTTCCAATTAGGTGATTAAAAGCAGGTTCCATTACTCTTTGAAATGTTGTACCAACGTTTTTAAATCCAAATTTCATGTATATATAGGAATGTGTTCCCCATGTTGTAACAAATGAATTCTTCGACCTATATTTCTAAAAAACAAGTACTTGGTTATATCTAGAAAATCCATCTAGCATAGACATCAATGCATAACCAATGAATTGTTGAAGAAAGATATCCATATTTGGGAGGGGGTAATTATATTTGACACCTGCATGATTGAGATCTCATAAGTCCACAAAAATTCTAATTTCCCCATTCTTTTTTCTGACCACCACCAGATTTCATATCCATTCTAAATGTTAGATTGAAAAAATTATGACAGTCTCCTTTAAATTTTCTAGTTCTAATTTCACTAGAGTATTCAACTTTGGATTGATTACTCTCAACTTCTTTATGAATGTTTTTGAGCCTTCTTTGAGAGGTATGGTATGTTGAAAAATATAATTATAATACTTGTTTAAATCATCATAAGCCTAGGAAAAATCATGTTTGTATTCATGAAAAAGGATGGTATGCTTTTTAACTTCAACATTAGTACAAACAGTTCCTAGATTTGTATATTTTGTTTCTTTAGGTGTCCCAATATTTATCTTTTAAGTTTGTTGGAATTCCCTGCATGATGATTCATTTGTCATAGTATTCCTTTTTGTCTATTCATCTCTTATAAAAAGTGATTCTAGACTGACATAATTCTTTGGAAGGAGATTGGTGGTCCATCCATATGTTTGTTCCTTCTAAAATAATTGATCATCATCATTTCCTTAATCTAAAACAATTAGTTGCAAGTCTGTAAGGAAATATACAACATGTTAATAATTTTTAAAAACCCGACAATAACTTTTATTATCTAGGATATATCATCCAAATATTTTCTTGACATGAAAAGTATAGATCATTTGAGAATCACTTGGATTACAAAGAGATGCTTCAACTGTTAAGGAATATGCATTTTTATTCTTTTCTTGAGGAACACAAGTGATATTAAAAGAATATGTGAAACCCTTTTAGCATAAAGTTTCAATATTTCTTTCTTGACCTTATACCTTTTCCTCATATGGTTGATGACTAATTCCAAATCTCTAGTCACTATCAAATCTTGAACCTTCATTTGAAGCACTATAATCAATCCTTGAATTAGTTCTTCCTACTGAGCTTCATTATTAGCTAAAGGGAAACCGATTCTGAATGCACAGTGATAGTTTCAAGATTGAGAAATTTTAAATACAACACCAAATCTCTTACAAGACGTAAAATAAGCACCATCAAATGACATTTCCAAAAACCTTAAAATGAATTATCTTCATCTTGTCTAGGATAATTCATTTAATATGTATTAAAAAATTAATAATTCCCAATCCCAACATCAATGCATAACCAATGACTTGTTGAAGAAAGATATCCATATTTGGGAGGGGGTAATTATATTTGGCACCTGCATGATTGAGATCTCATAATTCCACAAAAATTCTAATTTCCCCATTCTTTTTCTTGACCACCACCAGATTTCATATCCATTCAAAATGTCAGATTGAAAAAATTGTGACGATCTCCTTTAAATTTTCTAGTTCTAATTTCACTAGAGGCTTCAACTTTGGATTGATTACTCTCAACTTCTTTCTAAATGTTTTTGAGCCTTCTTTGAGAGGTATGGTATGTTGAAAAATATAATTATAATACTTGTTTAAATCATCATAAGCCTAGGAAAAATCATGTTTGTATTCATGAAAAAGGATGGTATGCTTTTTAACTTCAATGTTTTTGAGCCTTCTTTGAGAGGTATGGTATGTTGAAAAATATAATTATAATACTTGTTTAAATCATCATAAGCCTAGGAAAAATCATGTTTGTATTCATGAAAAAGGATGGTATGCTTTTTAACTTCGTCATTGGTACAATCGGTTCCTAGATGTATATATTTTGTTGCTTTAGGTGTCCCAATATTTTTCTTTTAAGTTTGGTGGATTTTCCTGCATGAAGATTCATTTGTCATATTATTCCTTTTTGTCTAGTCATCTCTTATAAAAAGTGATTCTAGACTAACATAATTCTTTGGAAGGAGATTAGTGGTTCACCCATATGTTTATTCGTTCTAAAAAAATTGATCATCATCATTTACTTCGTTTGAAACAATTAGTTGCAAATCTGTAAGGAAATATACAACATGTTAATAATTTTTAAAAAACCGACAATAATTTTTATTATCTAGGATATATCGTCCAAATATTTTCTTGACATGAAATCATATATCGTTTGAGAATCACTTAGATTACAAAGAGATGCTTCAAGTGATAAGGAATATGCATTTTTATTCTTTTCTTGAGGAACACAAGTGATATTAAAAGAATCGAAATAGTCAACACAATGTGAAACCCTTTTAGCATAAAGTTTCAATATTTCTTTCTTGACCTTATACCTTTTCCTCATATGGTTGATGACTAATTCCAAATCTCTAGTCACTATCAAATCTTGAACCTTCATTTGAAGCACTATAATCAATCCTTGAATTAGTTCTTCCTACTGAGATTCATTATTAGCTAAAGGGAAATCGATTCTGAATGCATGGTGATAGTTTCAAGATTGAGGAATTTTAAATAGAACACCAAATATCTTACGAGACTTAAAATAAGAACCATCAAATGATATTTCCAAAAACCTTAAAATGAATTATCTTCATCTTGTCTAGGACAATTCATTTACTATGTATTAAAAACATAATAATTCCCAATCCCAACATCAATATAGTTCTGCATCATTTCATTTTATTTCTTTTCAAATCATGTTGGTTTTCTCTGTTCTCATGGAACTTTTATTAATGTTCCATCCTTGTTTGGGTGCATCATGCAATATCCATCATTCATTATGTACCCTCCAATCATTGAGAGCCAATATCCACCAAGGAAAACTCCATATGTTGGGAGAATAACAGTCGTTATCATGGTGAATACAATTATAATATGTGGTATTGCACATATCTAGAAATATAAGTCTTTGATTTCTCCATAAGTTGGTACTTTTTTGTAATCAATGGAATAAATACTTTCACCAATTTCATTTAGTACTTTGTGCATTCCATTCCAAGATCCTCCATTATAGATAACAAGATGCTATTATTAGTGTCTACACTATAAACCAAGAAATTGTGCAATGTAAAATCATGATTCTCCAATGATATGTAAAATGGTGGAACCTTTCCTCTTGGCCTTGCTAGTGTAGTATTTTGTTATTTCTTTGTGTTCATAACAAATGCTCCCATTCTTAGACTAGATGAACTTGTATCATCCAAAATATTTAATAGATTTTCTCTTTTTTGAGGTATATTGACTACCTCCATGAATGGAAAATTGATCTAAAACCTGGTTAGTTCATTAACCATATTATAAGTCATATGTAGTGGCATCTTTGTCTAATTTACAACTGGTTGTTGTTTTGCTAGTTTTGGAGCATTATCTTTGGGCTTGAATTTTTTTTCTTCATTCTTGGTCTGAAAAACATTGCATTGTTTTTCATACTCATACTCCTCTTTTTCATCAAATATCTCAAGATATGATTAAATTTCCTCCATATACAATGATTCTAATATTTTATCTTTGTCATTGATTGATTATTCATTGAATGGATAATTGTCTGGAATGAAATATTTTTCTTATGAAATTTCTTCTAGCACAACAATATTTCGATTTGGAACTCTAGGTGATCTTTTTATGTGCTCCTCATTTCTTTAATTTCTATCATTTTTGTCCCTTTGATTATTAGGAAAATATCTCACATAATTATGTGATGGAATGATATTTTCATTTATTTTGAGTCGGGTTATCTCATTGTTGATTTGTCGAATAGTCTCGCTCATATGAGAAATCTCTATTTTTTTACAAGTTTCTTGACCAACTTCAGGAATGTTTATCAAATTAGGGGGTTGGCCTTGAAAAATTCCCCCTCTAATCCCTCTTTCATTAGTAGTTCTTGAGCTATGTGGGACTTGGGATGACATTGCTAAACTTGTCATCTATCTTTGCACTTTTCAAAGGATAATCTATGGATCAACATTACTCTTGAGAATTTATCCTTCCATCTCTCTTTCCTTCTTTATTACTTAACCTAATGTGTTTATTTGTGAAAAATTATTTCATATTTTATGTTTGATGGCATCACATTCTTATAACACCCAAATACAACATGTGAATTTGGATGCCACTCTTCTGGAATTTGATTCATGGTATTGCGAAAATGTAATTTAAAATCTCTAATCATTTCACCTTTTTCAAGATGTATTTGAGTGGATTGGGTGAGCTAAGTATGATATTTGATTTTTTGTCATATTTGTTCATAAAAATGTCTTCCATATAATCAAAAGAGATAATTGACTTATATGGAAGAGAAAGATACTAGTCATAGGTTGGAAGGTCTATCAAATTTTAAATAAAGACTATGACCATCACATCATCATGTTAAATCAAATGAATGTCATAGATGGAAAGGAATTGATCCATGTGATTTTTTGGATCCATGATCCCATAACCTCTGTAAACATGCAAAATTCCTTGAGGGAGAGTAGGAAAATGATGTTGTTCTCCCCATAAGTTAAGGGGGTTATATCTGACTCTTCTTATTGGATTTATTTGTCTATCATTATCAATAACTTCATTTATTTTCTATTCTTGATCACTCATGTTTGCTATGTTCAAAATTTCATATGTTGAATCTTGGGTTTCTTGATGAATTTCAAGATTCTTTCTTTTACTTCTTGTCAAGGGACCTTTGTAGGACTCCAATTTTTAGAAATTTATAAGTGTATTCTTTATCTCTGAGCTATAGCTATTTATTCTTCATTAGATAGAGCTTCCCACATTATTTTGAGTTCCTCTCAACTTCTTGTTGTCATCATGTCTAGGTCATACAACTGATGAAGAATACTTCGTTAGTCTCTAAGTACAATTTGTATTTGAGGTTATTTGGGATCTCATTGAGTCATTAAAATTTTTTGGTCTACAAAACCAACCTTTTGTTCAAGAGATCCCCAATATGGTCACCAAAAATGTTGGTATCTAATATTGTCAAAGTATTCAAAACAACCTCTCAAGGAGTAATACATATGTGGTACTCTATAGGAGTAATACATCTTTATGTGTTTTTAAAGATGTGGTACTCTATATGAATAAGATACATAAATAAAATAAAACTTGAGAAAGGACTAATATTATTCACATGAATATTTACAATAACATACAAGATTTAACATATTGTATAAGATTGTCTATGTGCAATTAAAATAGGAATCCTCACCAGAAACATTTCCATCATACCATAAACAAAAAAATATAATTTGGAAGAATAAAAGTAAATGGACGCATATGCAGGTAACATAAGATGATATTTCATTGAAAATATGAAAGAGTGATGGAGACGCACTTGAAAATTCAGCTTAAAACTCAAAGTTTGAAAAATCAGTAGTCCAGTATTCCAAATAATTCTCTATGAACCTCTTCAAAACCTAACCTCCCTAACCTCTCACATAAATAGAATAATATATTTTCCATGTAATAAAGGTTGACATTAGTTAATAAGGACTATTTAATAAACGTGAATAAGTCAACGTAAGAACACCTAATAGAAGCTTTCGCTTCTAGAAAGATATTCCTCTAGAAGGTTCTTTAGAAGATAGAATTAGTATAAATATGAGTAGGAGGCATGAAAAAGCGTTGTATTGAGATTTTTTGTAGTAGACCTATGCTCTGCTCAAGGTTTCCCCCTCGAAGATGCAAGTGAACATTACAATATTTGAATAAAGGTATTATTCCTGGTATTTCTCTTTTCAATATTTTGTTGTTCAATTGATATATGTTGAATATTTTGTTTTTTACATATTACATTACATCTGGTACATTACAAGTGGTATCTGAGCACATTCCTTGGCAAGAATTGTGGGTTAATTTTTTTCCATGGTAGAGATGTGCACTATCGGTGTCTTTAAATCACATAGATGTGTCATTCAATGGGTAAAAATATGGTGGGGAAGAATACACATAAGAAAATATAGACAGTTTCACAGAGTTTCCTAGAAAGAAAAGTTTCACTTTGTTGGAAACCTTTGTAACCTTGTTGGTATCCCTCGAGTAGTATTGCATCAGATAAAATCTGTACATGACCATCACTCCCACATACTTACAGGTATATTGAGAGTTCCCTAGGTCTCCTGAAACCATCCCTAGATCAACCGATCAACCACCTATATGCTATAGTGCCACCAAGAACAAAACTTGGGATAATACTCTCCATTACCTAGGAATCAAGTAGTATGACTAAGGGTACAACTTAGCCTCCTTAGTTGGTTCCCTGAGATATTGGGACGAGTAATATTATTTGAACCCACACATATATCATAGAACTATAGATCATAGAAAACCATTTTCCATAAGAACCTTGCAAACCCTAACTTGAGGGGGAACATACCCAAGAAGGAAAAGAAAGAATATTTTGGTCGTGAAACCTTGCCTCCTACATTTTGGTTGTGAAATTACTACACATTGTTTCTTATAAATAATTTTGATATTTTGACACTACAATACTGTTCAGGTTGGAGTATAACTCCGCATGAGTTAAAAAAATAAGTCTAGGTCCTTATCACACCTTTATTTGAGACCTATCCCATTGGATTACCCTTTTCTCCATAATTATTGTGATACCTATCATTTCTAATACTTTTTTTTTAACCCCATGGATCCATACCCTTCCTGACACCCTTATTTCCCACTTATCCTATTGGATTCCTCTTGTCTCCCTGTTTGTAGTGGTATATATCACTTATTTAGTTTCTTTTATGTGGACCCACCCCTTACCCCCTAATGGCTCCCACTCACCAAGACGAAACCAATCTAAAACTGAATAATGGAATTATTGTCATTCATGCCAAAGTGAATAATGACATCATTGCCATTCATGCCAAAGTGGACCACATCAAAGATGAACTCAATATATAAATGGATCAGCTCCACTCCACTCTCAAACAATGCATGACCCAATCTGAAGGTCCTTCCTCTGACCCCAAACCCCATGTTGAAGGTGTTGACTCTTCTAACCCTCTAAAATTTAATTCCAATCATGACCCCCATTTTATTATAGTTGAGGTGAATAAATTTGATGGCTTGGATCCAATATCTTTGGTCACTTAGATGGAACACTAGTTTTCCCTGCATGGAATTAAATTGACCAAGCTTCATTAAGGTGTTCTCTATTTGGATCTCGAACAATGGCGATGGTGGAAATGGCATCAAAATGAACACCAAGGATATGTTTCTTCAACTTATTTTTTTGTTGACCTGTATGAACTCTTTTACATAGACACCCTCCATTTAATTCATTTGACCAAGTTGAATAGTCTAGCACAATGGAATATTTTATCATTACCTTTGATCACTTGGATTTACAAACAAAGGGTATGACTAATTCCTTCTTTAGGGAATGCTTTATCAATGTCCTTAAGGATGAAATACTAGCCCAGGTCCTGATGGATCTTCACCAGACATGGTTGGAAGAAACTAAGAATGCCAAGGAGGCACAAGAGGTGTAATGACCCTGGTTGGATAAATGTTTAAAAAATTATAAAGTAAAACTAATTAGGGGATTAATTGTGTTAACAAGGTATT
>CBVK0100543058.1:0-17942 GCA_900067695.1 Picea abies | reverse complement strand
GGGTATCGTCGTGGTAAAATGAGCACACAATCCTTTATATTCTAACACAATTCTCATTGCATCACTACAACAACATTGGTTGCTTTGTTTTTAGTTTATTGCTCCAATTGAATGCCCAAATTCTCAATTCTTTGTGTTTATGCTCTACTGTTAAATTTAATTACTCTAATTTAATGTTATATTTCTCAATTCTCTATGTTTATGCTCTATTTTTAGTTAATTACTCTAATTGAATGCCATGTTTCTATCTGTCATTATACTATGTTTATATAAATCGCTTGTAAACTATTGTTAGGACACCAACAATCAATGTTCAATTGGTATCATAGCGAGCAAGGTTATAGAGCAACAATTTTGGCATGGGAAATTTTTCGTTCCAATGATTTTCAACTATCAAAAGATCTATAAGCAACATGTTTGTAGTGCTAGCAATTAGACGAGCTTCAAAAGGTGAATAGCTCAATGTTGAAGAAATCATGGCCACCAACAACAATAATGTTATCCTTACACATCCTCGGATGGGGTGACACTTGTCGATCATGTGCTACTTGGCACACATGAGAAAAGCATTGTTAAGGCCCCTCGTCGTTAGCCTCCCCCTCAGTCCTTTCACCATGCATAGCATTCAAGATGGGAGGGAGATAGTGCATCGAGACAACAAGGGAGGATTAATGGCGCACATTCAACACCAGTCATGGTGCACTAGAGCGGGTACGGGGCAGATGGGTGACATCAACTCAGCCTTCATGGCGCCTCTCCCTGTCATCTCAATGGTTTTCATGGAGGTAAGCATTCACTCTTCCGATCTCACTTGTTAAGGCCCCTCGTCGTTAGCCTCCCCCTCAGTCCTTTCACCATGCATAGCATTCAAGATGGGAGGGAGATAGTGCATCGAGACAACAAGGGAGGATTAATGGCGCACATTCAACACCAGTCATGGTGCACTAGAGCGGGTACGGGGCAGATGGGTGACATCAACTCAGCCTTCATGGCGCCTCTCCCTGTCATCTCAATGGTTTTCATGGAGGTAAGCATTCGTCGTGGTTATTTGATCATGCACTTGCACTTGGCGTTTCATTCCCCGCCTGAACTCTCTTTCCACTAGAGTCGAGCATCTGCTCCTATTGATTCCACCTCCCCTTTGGTGCATGAGCATAATATGGTTTTCACCATCTCTCTCTATTGGGTTTATGCCATGCCACGAGAAAGGGGTAAGCCCAAACACGGGCCGAACTATTATAGATTTGTAGCCTGGCACCGACGTTCAGGCCCACCCTCGGCCCCCTCTCTGCCTCCCAACTAGTTCACCAGTCCTCTTGGCCCACCCCACTCTGACCAAAATTGGCAGGCTGATGCTCAACTTCCCCTCGACAATTTGGAGTCCATGCCTCCAATTTTCGACCCCGTGATAACTTCAGGTGGATCTCCAATAGAGGAAAAAAATCCCCCAAGTTGGATGGAGGACACCATTATGCCGATTGAACCTATTTTCAATGCCACCCCGCTATCCATCATGAGACAACTATGGGTGGTTGTGTGATATAAGAAGAAATCATGCCACATTGGCTGGAAGACTCAGCAACAGGGACAGCCCCAAATGTGAGCGCATCGTTCAATGTGGCCACCAGGACAAATTTGGATTACTGCCTGGCTGAGGAGGAGACCCATCTGGGTTTGTTCGAGGGAGCACTAGCTTATCCAACTTCAGCAACCCACGACCCGAGCTCTGAGCCAGAAATGCTCATCCCACACAGATTCTCGGAGGAGCATCTGTAGTTTATTTTCGACATGCGTTAGGAAATGGTGGACCAGCTTCAATGCCAAAGCACCCTTAGTCATCATCTGGACCTGTTATTCGACTCCTTGTCAAATGAGCCTACCCAGAATCGCTGCTCGACTTGCTGCCAACCGTTTGTCTTCACTTTCTGCCATGATGGTCGCTTGGGTTTGCAAAATGTTTAGCTTTCTTATTGTCATTTTTTCAGGTCTAGATATGCTACATTTATAGTTAAATTGTTGATCCAGATGGATGTCAGTGGCCTCCCACCTATTCCAACTGGCTCATTTTGGCAGTTTTTTCCTAGTTTTTGGGTCCCTGACTTCCGGGGCCGTTTTGAGGCCCTAAACAACGTTTTCAGGGCTCGCCACAATCATACTATAAACGAAGACAAAGTCTAACAACAACATTTGTAGTCCTTGGATAGACCTTTCCAACAGGCTATCGTGCGCCTAAAATGAAGATCGTATGCAAAAGTTACGACCCCAAGAAGTTGATGTACTAGCTTACCCCAACAGGGCCCACATGACTTTTGGCGCTTCATCTCCTAGGGTTAGGTTTTTGGATGCCTAGGGTTTTGGAATTCATGCTTATTGTAAAAAAGGCCTTCATAGCCTCATTGCAATCATCTTCTTACGAATGAGCATAGCCGTCACATCTCTTCTCAAAGATAAGTCGCCACCATTCCAACAAGCTTGTTTTCTGCTGCATTTTACAATTTCAACTTATTTCCTTATTGAATAGAAACCAATTTTATTGTATCTCTGTTATTTTGTGTTAAACATCTTTTAATAATCTGTATTCATTTTGTTCTACTCATAAAATATGGATCAGTGGTATCAGAGCGGTCTGCTCCTTGTCGTTCTTAATGTATGTCCCCGACGAGGTCAAGGTACAAAGAATTGTGTCTCGAGCTTGTTTCTCTTGAGGACAAAATCTCTCGCACACCCAAGCGACCTCTCATGGCAAGAGAAAAGAAAGATGACGAGACAGGAGATCCTTTCAAAATGTTTCTTGAGGGATCCCTCATGCAATAGAGGAACGCGATGATGCATAGTTTTGCATAAATCCTTCGACAACTACCGACAGGTGACGCATCTTCCTCGAGCAGAGGCGTCACCCCCTTCAAGGTACAAATCAACTTTGATATTCCTATATTTCAAGGTCAGATAGATGTAGATGTTGTATACAAATGGTTGAATCTACTAGAAGGGTATTTTTTTGTCCATAACTTTTAGAATACAAAAAATATTACTTTTGTGCTCCTCAAAGTCGTTGCCCATGTCAAAGATTGGTGGGAAACTTTCTGTGAGCAAATGGAAAAAGAGGAACCCTCATTATTTACAGTCGCGGTCACCTGGGAATCCTTCAGGGTTGTTATTAAGGAACAATACTACCCTGTCGGAAGTTATGACAACTTGTATACAAAATGGACCACACTATGGCAAGAAAGAGACCAAGCAGTGCCAGAGTTCACAAATATCTTCCATACCTTGTGCACCAAGTTGGGTATCAAATATTCTGAGCGACATCTGGTGCTCAAGTATTGTGATTCTCTGCATAGATATATCCAGACCAAAATGGATTTTTTGGACATCTCGTCCTTGGGCACGGCCTATCGATATATAGTCAAAATCAAGCAGAAGCTCAAAAAAAAGACGCAGCAATTTGGGGATAAGAACCCCTCATGACAAAATCCAGGAAAGGGCGGCCCCAACCGATAGAATAAAGGATAGAGCAAAGATGGAAAACATCAGGACAACCATTCCAAACCACAAACAAAGAAGGAGACTAGAAAGACAAAGGAATATACAGGGAAGTGGTGCGACTTCGATAAGAGCCCTTGTCATAACACTATTGATTGTCGCTCAAAGCAGTCATTGGTGGCTAAAGTGAAAGCCTCTGAATTAGATGCAGGTTCTGACTATGAGTCAAAACCAGAAAGAGGGAGGCAGATCATTGACGCGAAACCCAGTGCCACCGTTGCTACCACCAAGCTCCATCCCGGTGAACCAGACGAGCCAGAAGAAGGTGAGCACCTTTTTGCATTCACATATGTGGGTAAAAGGCACCGTATTGCACTTCGTCATTGATAGTGGTAGCCAGAAGAACCTCATCTCAGCAGTGCTTGTCAAGTAGCTAACCCTGTTGACAACGCTCCATCCGTATCCTTACACCATTGGATGGCTTCGCCAAGGAAGTGATCTTTGTGTTAGCCAACAGTATCGACTGTCGTACAACATCAAGCCCTTCAAAGACGAGGTATTGTGTGATGTTGCTCCTCTCGAAGTTTGCAATGTTCTTTTGGGCCAACCCTATTTATGGAAACGTCATGCTCTATACGAGTCTAAGCCTCGTAGCGTTATTATTACTTTGAAAAGAAAATTGTACAGGATACCCAAGGCAGTCCCACCTAGTGTTATTTCCTTGATCTCTACCAAGCAATGCAGGAAGGTCATCTCTCAGACTGAGAAATTTGTCTTCTTCGTGTTTCACTCTCAGAGTGAGCGAAAGATCACAACCACATCCAGGGCCTCCACGGTCGATCTCTCCACACAACAGAAGCAAGTGGATAAGTTCGTGGAAGAATACTCATATTCTTCTCCTCACCTACCGGGGTACCTCTACACTGCCAGGTCAAGTATCCCATCAATTTGACCCCAACGCATGGCTACCCAATGGGCCAGTCTACCACCGCTCTTTGTTAGAAAAAGAGGAGATCAAGAAAGAACTACTCCACAAGGGGCACATCCATCCCAACTCATCACCTTGTGGGATCCCAATCGTGCTGGTGCAGAAGAAAGACGTGACATGGTGACTTTGCATTGATTACTGGGACATGAATAAAATCATAGTCTGAAACCGGTACCTGATTTCCTGAATTGACTACCTCCTTGATCAACTCATGAGGGTCAAATACTTCAATAAGATTGATTTGAAGTCTGGCTACCACCAAGTCCCAATAGAACAAAAAGATGTATGGAAGACTGCCTTCAAGTCAAAAGAAGGTATTTTTGAATGGTTGGTCATGCCCTTTGATTTGAAAAATGCTCCAGCAACTTTCATGAGGATGATGAACGATATCCTGCGACCTTTCACCAATACTTTTGTAGTGGTGTATCTGGATGACATCCTCATCTACAACAAGATTTGGGTGGAACACTTGCAGCATATTCAACATGTTTTGCACACCTTGTGGCAGCACAAGCTATATGCCAACTTGGAAAAATGATCCTTCATCATGGACATGGTCCATTACCTAGGCTACATCGTTGATCAACATGGTGTGCATGTGTATCTAGCCAAGATCCAGGTCATCCGTGATTGGCCAACCCCAACCACTCTCACTGAGTTTTGGAGCTTCTTGGGCCTTGCCAATTTCTATTGCAAGTTCGTGTTGAGATTCTCTCATATCACATGGGCCCTCAGCCAAGTAACCAAGGGTGGTGGTAAGGCAAAATCTGTGTGGGGCATGTCCCAACAACAAAATTTTGATGATTTGAAGCAACACTTGTGCTCATCCCTGGTATTTTCATTACCAAACCTGCAAGAGCCCTTTGAGATCAAGACAGATGCTTCAGACTATGTTGTGGGCGTCATTCTCACTCAACACGGCCACCTTGTGGCATATCATAGTGAGACACTATCATATGTTGTTCGTAAGTACCCTACTTACGACAAAGAAATATACTCCATTGTTCAAGCCTGCCACCGGTAGAGACATTACATTCTTGGGAAGGAGACATTCGTCCACACTGATCATAAGCCACTGCAGTCCATGCAGACACAAGGCAAATTACAGAATGACCGCCATCAGAAGTGGTCCACATACTTGCAGCAGTTCCACCTCAACATCAAGTATAAAATAGGAAGTACCAACCGAGTTGTTGATTGCCTCGGTCAACCTCCAGTCGCGACACTCACCACAGTGCTAGGATCTTGAAGCCACAAGACCTCTGAATGGCCTCACCTCTATGAGACAAACCCTAACTTCACCACCACCTACCAAATGTTGGGCGCAAACTCAGTTGTCGCTAATTTCTATCTTTGGGACGGGTTGTTGTGTCATCTAAGAAATCTCTACGTTCCATCAAGCGAGTGAGCGAAGCTGATCTGGGAAGCTTACTACAATCGGGTGTCAGGACACTTCAACATTGAAAAGATAGTGGCAATGATGTAGAAACATTTCTACTGACCGAAACTTCGACAGGATTTCGGAAAGTATATCAGGTCCTGCACCACCTGCACTATTGCCAAACCGACCACTAAGAAACATGGCATGTACACCCCTCTCCCTACTCTTGACAAGCCATGGGAATCCATCTCAATGAACTACATGTCGGGCCTTCCGTCCACCAAAAGGGGAAATGAATGTGCTTTTTTGGTTGTTGATCACTTTACAAGATGGTGATTATGGTCGTCTGCAAGAAGAGAATCATAGCAGAGGCCATTGCAAAGTTCTTCTTTGAATGAGTCTGGGTACATTTTGGAATCCCACAAACCATTGTCTTATATCAGGACAGTCGATTCCTCAGCACATTCTGGTTGAGCCTCTGGTCACTGTTGGACACCAAGCTCACTAAATCCATTGCCTTCCACCCCCAGATAGATGGTCAAACTGAGGTCGTCATTCGGTTGATCGTGCATATCCTACGCATATACAATTCCAAGCACCCTCACACATGGGATGAGAGTCTTCCCTATGTCTAACATAGCTACAACCGAGCCCTACCGAGCCCTACATAGCTCAACTGGCCACAAACCCTTTCAGGTGGGGTTAGTATTCCAACCATTAGGCCCCATGGATGTTGCACTACCCCTGGCGACCACCTCGACCAACTCGTCCCCTACTCCACATGAAGCTGACAAAGCCACCCAGTTCATTGAGTGGATCCAACACATCCTCCAACATGTGCAAGATGTTTTACAGAAGTCCAATGCCAAGTAGAAGCAACACCATGATCAACACCGAGTGCCATATAAGTTTCAGGTGGGAGACCAAGTTTGGTTGCACTTGCAGAAAGAACGCCTTGCAGGGCCCCATCGAAAGCTTTGCCCACTCTGTTATGGGCCATACACCATCACCAAGGTTGTGGGTGACAAATATTTTGAGCTCAACATTCCTCATTTCCTTAGCATGCACCTAGTATTCAATGTGATTCTTCTTCAGCCATATTTCCCACCATTATTGGACACCTCAGAGATAACATAGTAGTTGAAACCAACAGAGCTCAACCATGAATGCACGCAATAGGAATCCAGTGATGAGATTGTGGAGACACAGGTCAAGGGAACTCGACATCAAAGGATCCATATTTATCGAGTTGTCAAAGCAGGGCAGCTCCTCCACCAAGGCAAGTGGCTCACCCGAGGCCAAATTCATCATAAATTCCCTCATCTGATGGGGGAACTCAACACAACGGAGACCATTGCTTACTAAGGGGGGAGGATTGATCAGATGTCAGTGGCCTCCCACCTATTCCAACTGGCTCATTTTGGCAGTTTTCCATTTTGGCAGTTTTTTCCTAGTTTTTGGGTCCCCGATTTCCAGGATCGTTTTGACGCCCTAAATAGCGTTTTCAGGGCTCACCAAAGTTAAATTATACTTTGTGTTATCACTGAAAAATCATCTGCAACATTGCACACAAATGTTTAAGGAAAAACATCAATGACAACATCAATTAGTCCACCCACAACACTAAAATTCATCCAGAAGGAAAAAAATTATGTAATTGGGGTAAAAAATTAGAATGCGCAGAATCACCAAAGGGAGCACGCGCAGGCCAACACAGGCCTCAACACGCACTATGCGCAAAATTCATCATTGTGTATGAGAAAAGTCACACACTTCTATGAACGACACATTTATGGATCTTGTCGGCCCCTCAACCACTTCTGGTCTGACCCCCAACACGATTTGACACTCATATCTTAGTGAAATTTAGATTGGGGGTTGGTCAAGGGCTAGAGGGTGCCCTAAAAGGCCCCTTGTTCACACTATGAACCAATTAAATTTTTCCATGTATGAATGCTATAAATAAGAGCCATGGGTGTGCTAAGAAACCAAGATCAAGGTATTACTATGTTGCAAGAATTCTTCCTTGAGAATCCTTTTTGTCTTGGAAGCCTTCAAGCACCATTGCAATAGGCCATTCCACTCACCTCTTGAGGGAATAGGCATTGTTTTTCTTCACCATTTGTCATTTCTTCCATTGTATGAAGAGCTCTCAATTAGGGAACTCAAGAGCCCTCCCAAGAAGGAAGAGGAGACTCATAAGCCCCTATCTTTCTCTACAGTGTTTTGCCTACTAATTTATTGATCCATTGGTAGCATTATGTTGGTCACCGGTTGATTTTAATGGTTCTAAGTTTCTCAAGCTTTCTAACATTTATCTCTTACTTGTTTTAGTTTATTTATTTGTTTTCATATGTTTTTGGCTTGTCTAACCCACTCACAAACTCATGTCTTGTCTAGCAGGCTCATCTAGACATGCAAGTGTTGTTGTTTTTCTCACCCAAGTGACCAAACCAACACAACAGATTGGCAACCATATTGGGGATCGGTATCAAATTTCTCCATATTTGAGCCTTGAGAGCACTTCATTTTGATTGTTTTGTCTTGCAGGTACCAAAACCGGCCTAGCCCAACCTGCCAAAGTCAAAATTCAGAGCTGAGGAACGAGTATTTCACTTGGAAATTTCTCCCCCGAGGTGTGACAGGAAGTGCGTGTATTTTCCTACCCACAGACACGCACTGTGCATGAACCAAGCCTCTTTACATTGTGCATTGTGCGCCCTCTGTGCTCCCGTCAGAATTGTAACCCGCACATAAGTCCAGTTTTTCAAATTGTAAGGGTTTTTCTGAATGTTTTGAAGGCCCCTGGCCTTCATATTTTTATTTGCATGCACTTTGTAAGGCAACTACACTCCAATTAGAATCCTTTCCCATATGAAATGTTAGTTAACATAGGCACTTAGGGGGTAAAAAGAACCAATATTCTCCTATTTTTCTTTGTTGCCACATGGATGGCTTATTTGGCTTGTAAAATTTTAAGTTGAGGTAATTGCTTTCATACATAAATCATTTAAATTGGGACTAGAAGTTAACTTTGACCCTCAAGTATGCTCTTACCTCGCACCCTAGTGCGATCTTGGGAATCAAAAGGGTGGTTAAAGGGACATTTCCTCGCTTAACAAAAATCTTTAGGAGAAGACAAAGCCCCCTAGGTTTCCTCTTAGTTTTTTGAAATCATCTTAAAGTTTTGTAAGGGCCCATACATGCCCACATGTTGCAAACTTAGGATAGTTTCTTAAAAATTCTTTCTTAGTTTAGAACACAATCTAGGGAAGTTTAAAGATCAAAGTAACGGGCCCATATATGCCCACATGTTTGCAATCTATGATAGTTTTCAAGAGCTTTCTTAGTGTAAACAACATTTATGGAGTTTAAAGGATTTGTAAGGACCCATATGTCCACATTGCTAGTTCTTTAGGGCTTTAAACATTCCGCAAGGTTGTACCAAAGACACATAGTAAGCTAGGTAAAGAAGATTTGTAAGGACCACAGGAATTTCACGTGTTGCAATCTCACACTTAACTTATTAAAATCTTGGCACACTTTTCCACTTGCTTGCACACAAAGCCACTCCTCACACACATAATTTCTATTTTGAAATAGTGGAGGTCGAAGTAGGTTTTCTCCAAAGGAATTTTGAAAGATCCGACTACTTCTTTGGAAATTATCCACACCCATTAATTCACACGAGGTTGGTCCATGACCCCAATCTCTCAGCGCACCAAATCTAATTTTTTTTTTTTCTGAAAACACATTAAGTTTTCCTCCACAGGAGGTGCCAAAAGAATTTTTTTAGTCTAGGTAGGATCTCGGGGATAGGAATCCAAATAACCCCCCGTTATCTGGTTCTCACATTTTCAAACAATAGAAGTTGAGAAGTAGGGAACTTTCAAATCCTCCAAGTCGGTAGGGAACTTTCAAATCCTCCAAGTCAAGTGTTCCTACACCATAAGGCAGGGAGATACCCATGAAGGGTGGAAGGCCGAGGTCTGGTTGTTCTGCGCATCCCTCCTTGAGTCACCCAACTCTTGTGAGGGCATCCAGCCCGTGACCATTTTTTAGGCCGAAAATTTAAATCTCGCACTTTGAGTGAGGTACCTAGTGGCCAAAACTTACGACATCTACCCAAGTGGCAATTGTGGGCTGCAATCGCACCTTGATCATATTTTGTGTGGCTATTGGGAAATATCGCCATCTCTTTCAGGATATGCACCCTCTACCCCTCATTATAAATGATTACTTCAACCTTCACTAATTCCTCTTCCAGTGGCTTCAAACCCCACTGTTGAGTGCTATTGGAAGGCCTAGTGTTATTTTGAGAGGAAGGATGATAGGTATTTTAGGACATGAGCACTTTATTTTTATTTTTTCCCCCACGCGGACAAAATCCACCTATCCACATGCTTGTTTATTTACAGTTGATTTATGTATGATGTTCATTTGATTACATGCAATTGTGAGTTATTTTATTTTGTGAAGGTCCAAAAGATACAAATCTCTTGTTCATTTATTTCTCTCTTATCACCATTTTCACACATTCACTTTTCTAGCTTGAAACCATAGGGGACCCATAGAATCCCCATCGTTCCAGACGCTTGTAGAATCTCCCTCCCATTCTAGGAGGAGTTCCTAGTCTTGCCAACTCACTGGCTCAACCATTTCACACCCTCGTCAGTGCTACTATTTTGGGATCAGCTTTACTTGGTTCCACTTTGCTTGGGTCCAATTCTCAAGGCCATCCATCCACTAGTTATCCTTCACAAGGAGGCAGGGGTCAAACTTCTTCTCAAGGGAGAAGCACAACCCCACCAAATCTCTCTCAAGGAATAGGTCCACTACCTGCTCACACAATGGTTGGAACTAATCCTCCACCAAATCTCCCCATGCCATACTTGACATCCCTCAACATTCTTTATTTGACCAAACTCATGAATGATCCCATTTTACATGATCCCACATGGCCCAATATGCCTACTATATTACCTTAAGATATTCCAAAGTTTGAAGGAAAATTGGGGGAATATCCCGCCAACCATGTTATGACCTTTCACTTATGGTGCTCATCAAACAACATCATGGATGATTCCATCTTCTTGAGGTTATTCCAACGAACTCTCAGAGGCCCATCAGCCAAGTGATATGTGGAAGAAAAATTAGGGTCCCATGTGACCTTTGAATCACTGGCCAAGGCCTTTTTGTCCTTTTTCCAACCACGAGTTTGCCACGATATTGGCTTGGAACTTCTCTCTGAGTTCAAACAAACCACTACTACCCATATGGCTGACCACATCCATGAATGGTGTCGACGACGTAGTTTGTGTAAAGCAGAAACCACCAAAGAACAATGTCTTGATTGGTTTCTCAAATCACTTGTCTCAGTTATTTCCAAGGATGTAGCATCCAATTTTCCTCAATCGGAAGAGGAAGCCATCAACAAGGCCTGACAGTTTGACCTCATCTATGCTCAGTCAGGTTACTTATACACAATATTGCCTGATGCACCCTGACCCATACCATTCGGTTAGGATAAACCTGGGATGTCCCACGTTGCGGATGGGTTGATTGGTTCTATGACCCACCTCAACCCTTACGACCACCCATCACCCGTTTATGGTGCACATCCATATCCACAGCCATATGGAAGGACGTCTTATTACCCTCCTCCCATTCACCAATAATCATATCCTGTTGCTACCCATCCACCAATGGGTGGACCCTCACTGGTACCCATGATGTGCCCGACCTCTCAACCAAGTATGGGTTCACCTTCCACCTCCGCATACAACCTTAGCACTAGTGGAAGTACTTCAACTTCCTACATGCCATATGGATTGTCTCCTCAAAAAAATCCATATTTTCCATTCCTTGGTCCTCCACAACCGGTTTCTCCTCCACCAAGATAACCACATGCCGACATTAACTTTGTTCAACCCTCTCCCATTCAACAACTTCAAACTTTTGACAATTGAATATGGAAAATCTGGCCTATCTGCCGAATAATGCCAAGAAGAAATGGAAAAAAAAAAACAATAACAACTCAGGACCACGAGGAAATAACCCCCAACAAAACAATCCCGCTATGGGCAACCAGAATCAAGGAAACCAAAACCCCCAAGGGGGCAACAATAACAATCAACCATGACAAGGGAGGAACAATAACCTTAGGACTAACTTCCTTTACGCTCTCTAGGGTGAGTATGGACATTATACACACCATTGCCCCCAAAATGTCGACTTCAAATGGATGAAAGAATCCATGAACGCGCAACATCCTCCAGCGCTGCCTGCCACTCAACAGGCCCCACAATAGTATTTGCAACAACCACCCTTGACCGTTTTGCAAAACCCCATTCCACATCAAGGTGTGATGAATACCCAACAAGAGGTACACCTTACCCCACCCCAAATGGGACAGTATCAAAACCCAGGTCCCAATCAACCTAGAAATCCGGTCGATCGCAATATCCTCCTTACCAATGAAGAAGAGATTCTTCTGCAAACACACAGTCGACAATACAATGTTCCCCATGAATCTACCCCAACCACTTCAGAAGTGGCTCCAGCTACGGTCGGACAACCATTGATGATTCCACGCCCTAACACTGAACCAAACCCTCGTATGTCATGTATGCCTTTGCGACGAAACGTACATAACCCTCATGCTAGAGAAACCCATAACTGCAGTATGGTCAACAACTTAGCACAATATCTTGCAACCATGTCTGTATTGGAGGTCCTCCAAACCTGTCCAACTCAGCGGAAATACTTGCTTTCCACCTTGGGGGCAATCGACCCAACAGATACTAGACTCATCACTTTTGATCTAGATAATGGAGAACCACGTTTCCCCGCCCTGGTAGCTTTTCAGATACCAGTGAAAATCCAGAACATCACAGTTCATAGGTGTATCATCGATGAAGGCCCATCCACATGCATCATGTCCAAAGTAGTCTGGTAGAAACTCGGCTCCCTGAGATTTTACCATCTACCATCACCCTGCGAGCTTGACGATCGACCATCGTCCCCTGAAGGGCTCTTTCAAAATGTCCTTGTAGAACTTGGGGGAAAAACCATCTTAATCGACATTGAATTTATCGATGCCCCACTTGATTACAATATTTTGTTTGGACGTAGCTACATGTATGCTATGAAGGCGGTGGCCTCTTCTGTGTTTCGAACGATGATGTTCCCCCACAACGGGAAAATCGTAACCATCGACCAACTTACACATTACGAGCCCAATCATTCCACCATCATTGATAACATTCTCCCCCTTGTCCGCACTAGCTCAAATGATTTTTCGGTCATCAACATGGGTCCTCGAATTTTCAAAGACTCATCCTTGCTGGGGACATATCATGGAGCACTACCTCTCTTACACGCTTTAGCAAAAGTGTGTGTATTATCTTCTAATGGAACATATATTAGAGACAATACTCCTCCCACTAAGGCCCCTCCTTCCATCGAAATTCCACCAGTTGGAGAACTATTACCTCAGGAGTTCCCTGAGAACCCCACTACACCACTTATCCCAGATTTACCCCCCCTCCAGGGTAAAATCCCGGTTTGGGAGATAGTCCCCCAAGCCACTACCCAAATTCCTTTTTTCTATCCCCCACTTGGAGTCCAAGCATTCTAGGTAGCTGCTAATCTCACCTTTCCAAACATGGTTCTTGCCATCCCTGTATGGTATCTCCATCCACCTGCGATGGTCCCTATGCCATCTCTCCCTCCTCGGACAGAGGGATTACCGATGTAGATCCCAATACAAGCTCTTGCCACATCATCCCCACCCCCAACTAGCAGCAACACCACCACCACTAGGGGCATATGAAAGAAGAATGTGCCCAGAGCTCCACTTTCTATCCCGAGCTCAACCTCCTTGCGCACTATCTGAAAGACAAGGACACCCCACTAACAAATGTCCTACTCTTCCCAATTTATGCAATTTGATCCAGCTCCCTAGAGCAACCACATTACTCACCACTCCACCAAGTACGTCCACTGCTACTACGGAGTCCTAAACCACATGCAATAAAGGGTTGCAAACTAAATTCGCTCATGCCATTTGTTCAAAATATGGCCACTACACTCATCATTTCCCAGCTCTACCTCAATTTCGCCAGACATTAGCTGCAATACACCAAACATCTCCGTCAGAGCCCTCTCAACCACTCTCTATTGCAGCTCACATTACTGATATTCAATATATTTTGTCGTTAGTCCCTAAGTGAACGAGGTACCCTCCACAATATCGGGACATGTACTTTATGTCCAGCGGTCCCTCACACCCTGTACATGATATCCCATCTACGTCCTCACCACATGAGGACAATAACTCCTACCCATTGACAGTTCCTCCTGTCACCTCCTAGGATCCCTGATATTCTCACACTTTTCACTACAACGAAGATATCCTGGAGGAACTCACTACCCCCGATTGCCCATGGAATGCGCTCCATCATCAAGCACTTTATCTTTCACGGGAGGCCTTTCACCCTCCTATCCAAGCCTCCATGTGTAAGTTTTAAACCTGCGAAGTAAAGCAATGCATATAGATTCTTAAGCAATACAGAAATTAATCAATGGCTCATACACAGAGTACACAGACATTTTTACCGGAAACCCTCAACCGGGAAAACCTCAACCGGGAAAACCTTTCTTATTTTCATTATATCGAATTTCACCATTCACCATACAATATATACAATGTTTTTAGGTATTCCGTAGATACCAAAACCCTATCAGCTAAAAATAGCAAAAACCGCCCAAAAAAAAAAATTCGGGGCGCTGCCCCGAACGCTACGCGTAACCAGGGGGGATCTGATGCACCCCCCCACACACACATGCAAAGAATATAACACACACCCAACACCATGTGCGCAATCAAAACCAAGGGCATATAGACTGGTTCGATAACCCTATCCTTGCCCCATATGTTTTTTAAGAAGGCAACATGGCCAAAATCTCCCCCACCGTCAAAATTGACATTTCCATTAAATTGAGAATCGTAGAAGAAATCACCATTGGCGCCGCATGCTCCCTTGAAGAACCCACTGCTTACAAAGATCTCTTTCAGAAATACCAGGATATTTTTTCTTGGTCATAAATGAATATGCCTGGCCTCGATCCTTCTGTCATCGAACATCGAATCGACACATGGCCAGATGTCGCCCTAGTTCGTTAAAAGCAATGCCCCCTTCACCCATCCAAAGCTACAACTATCAAAGCTGAAATTGACAAGTTACGCACTACTGGTTTCATTTACCCCATTGCATACACTTCATGTGTCTCCAACCCCGTCCCTGTTAACAAAAACAGGGCACTATTCGCGTATGCACAGAATTTCGCAATCTCAACCATGCTTGTCCCAAAGACAACTTCCCAACCATTCATCGACCAAATCATCGATGATTGTGTCGACCATGAGGCATTGTCCTTTATGGATGGATTCTCTGGCTACAATAAAATCCAAATCCATCTAGCAGATCAGTATAAAACCACTTTTACTACCCCTTGGGGTACCTTTGCTTATCGCGTCATGCCTTTTGGACTCCAGAACACAGGTGCTATGTTTCAATGGGCCATGACCTATGTTTTTCATGATCTTCTTTGCATCAACCTTGCTTATTTGGATGACCTCACTGCTCGATCCAAAAAGCGAACTCAACATTTAGATGGCTTATGCATTGTTTTTCAACGATGTCGCTAGTACAATATCCGCTTGAACCCCCTCAAGTGTATCTTTTGCGTCATGACCGAACGCCTCCTTGGCCTCATTGTTTCCCAACACGACATCATGGTGGACCCCCTCAAGGTCCAAGCTATCACAAAAATTTCACCACCTAGGAATTTACACCAACTGCACAGCTTGCAAGGCAAAGCTAACTTTTTACGTCGCTTTGTCCCAAATTACGCCACTCGTGTGCATTATTTCCTCCACCTACTGTGACATGATATCCCATTTCGATGAGACGAACACGATCAAACAAATTTTGATGACTTAAAATCTACCCTATCCAATGCCCCTTTGATTAGTCCCCTAGACTATGATCACGATTAAATTCTCTACTTGTCAGCCTCAACTATCTCAGTAGCAAGAGTCCTCGTCCAATGAGGGGATGATGAGTGTGAACATGTGATTTACTACATCAGTAAGAACCTTTTAGGGCCACCCCTGAAGTATAAGCATGATGAAAAACTCGCATTAGCAGTGGTCCTCTCAGTCCAAAAACTGTGACATTACATTTTGCTTCAAACTACCAAGGTTGTAGCAGATTCCAACCCCTTGCAGTAATTGCTCAGTCAACGACAAATTAATGGAAATTTTTCCTAATGGATTGTCATCATTTAGGAATACGATCTAGAGTTCTCTACTCCCAAAAGCAAGAAATCTCTTGTCCTAGCCGAACTCATTACAAATTTTCCCTTAGATGCTAAAGTTTCCCCCATCAATGAGGATTTCCCCGACGAACACCTCTTATTCATTCCCTCCGAGGACCCCTGGTATGACGACCTTCTCGTCTACCTTTGTACACATAAATTTGGGTCTCATCTCTCTCTAGATGATTATCAATGCATTCTCCATAAGGCCCCCTGATACCTCCTCATCAGAGACGTAATCTATCGACGTGGGGTTGACACCATCCTTCGTCGATGTCTTACCATCGACGAAGCTGACAGAGTCTTGAATGATTGCCATAGCGGCACTTGTAGTGGTCACCTCTCGGGCATGTCCATTTCCCAGAAAATCATTCAAGCAGGGTGCTCCTAGCCCACGTTCTTTCATGATTGTATCCATGTTGTCAAGTGATGCGATAAATGCCAACTTTATGAAAACAAGGCACGAGTGCCACCATCTCTTCTACATCCAGTCTTCACAGTCGGCTCCTTTCGTAAATGGGGAAAACACTTCATGACTTGCCATCCTCATCCAATAATGGACATAAGTACATTGTCGTGGTAGTAGATTACTTTACCAAATGGGCATAATCCATGCCCACATTTAACAACACTGCTAACACAACAACACGTTTTTTCTTCAATCATGTCATTACCCGGTTCAGAGTCCCACTACAGTTAGTCTCTGATCATGGTAAGCACTTTGAGAACGATATCTTTGTATAACTCTCCTCAAAGTTAGGCTTCTCCCATGAATTTTCCTCCCCATACTACCCTCAATCCAACGGACAAGTCAAGGTCATCAACAAAGTCCTCAAAACCATGCTATAACGTACCGTCAACAAACATAAAACCAACTGGCATCATATGTTGTTTTCCGCTTTATGGGCTTATCTCATGACAGTCAAAACTGCCATTAGTTTTACACCTTTCCACCTCATCCATGGGATTGAAGACACCCTCCCTATCGAGTGAAAAATCCCCACGTTATGCATTGCCATTGAGCTATTACCTGACACTGCTCCAGTGGAGCAACGCTTGTTGACCTTAGAGTCACTTGATGAATATCGTCGATCTTCATTACAACACAATGAGGCGGCTAAAAAATGATCCAAAGCCACTTTTGGCCACCATGTCAACCTTCGCTCATTCAAAGAAGGTGATCTCGTATTAGCCTACGATATCGCCCATGATACTCTCAACCATGGGAAATTCGAGTCATTATGGCATGGACCCTACATTGTCCAACACTATCTCACTAAAGGCGCATACATCCTAGCCTCTCCAGAAGGCTACCCTCTCAAAGAACCCATCAACGGGTTGTACTTAAAGAAGTTTTATGCCTAAGCGTAGCCCCCCTACCTTAGGTTTTTCTTTATACACATTTGTAGAGTTTTTAGTCTTCTTTTTTTCCACCATTCCTCATGTCTGATCTACCATCTGTGTTATTGACAGATGCATCATCCATCAATCTACCACATCGATTACACTGACGGTGTCAGTTGCTAGACCTAGAATCCTTCTTCGGCCGCTTGGGCCCTCTACACTCCCTCACATGTCCTGCTCCACTCCAATGGCATATGTTTGGGCTCTGTTATCGCACGGTTTGTAGGAAAGGTCCAAGGGCTTGAGTCGGGGCTTGAAACCGGCGTAACAGGAGCTTCCCCACCCACTGTCACCTCGATGGGG
>CBVK0100543057.1:0-17944 GCA_900067695.1 Picea abies | reverse complement strand
CTCTGGTTGAGGACGTCGCCTGGTCCTCTCAAAGTCTGTTGGACACACCGGCCCCATATCTGCACATAACAGACACATATCTGTCAGATACTCTAATATATATATAAAAAATGATATATATAAACAACATAAAAATTAAATAAATTTGAAAAGAAATCTTACCTAGCTCTCCTTGTACCACTCTAGAAGGTACGCCCATGTCAGGGTCCCTGGAAAATTTGATTCTGGCATAGGGATAGCCCTCTATCACCGGAATCTACCGAGACCACCAATCAAAAAACTTGTCGTCAAAGGCCTCGATAGTCCTCCCTCCTCCTTGTCGCAGCAACAACGTTGTCCATTTGTTTACTGCTGGAGAAGAGGCTATGTGCCCTCGTACAATCTCCCTCGGACTCAGACTAGGTACCCTCTCGAAGAAGAAAGCACAAAGGATAGTACCAAAGCCAAAGTTTCTATGCCTCCTCATCCGACACTCTATCAACTGCCTTTCCATGCAGTCTAGTAAATTAGTACTCCTGTAAAAAACTTGTGCATTCAAGCACTGAACCACACAATTCATGTGCGCCCGGGAAGCCTGGTGTAAAGATGCGGATCCAGTAATCCACCCAATGATAAGAACTATCACTTTCAGTGATAGGTTGTTGATCTTATGAACCGACACCTGAGTGCCCACCATGTCAGTACCTACTTCACAATGGAGGTTAATCAACCCCACTATGTTGTGAGGCCCGAAAGGAAAAGTGCGAAGGTTGACTGGTTCCGCTCTCCTTGAGAGGCCAGCCAGAAAATAGATATCTTTAGTCATTGGAGTCAACGAATGTCTCTCAAGCATGAACGCCTCCGCATCCGGGTGCTAGTAATCGATCAAGGCATTCAACAACCTAGGTTGTGCCCGCATAAATGCACTATGGAAGAACTTAAATAAGCCACATTGAGCTAGTGCAGCTACAACATCAGGGTCATCTGATACCACAACATCAAAGTCCTCATGCTCTCACTCCATCCATTGAACATACATCCTGCAATTGACAAGTCCAGGTTGGATTAGCCCTTGCATTTTTTATTTTTTTTTTCCTATATTGGAGGGTATACGTGGGATGTGATGTAGACAGTGGCGTATGCCCGCGTGCAGTATTTTCTCTGCATGCAGGCATACACTGGCTGTCATAAGAAAGCCCGCGTATACGTAGGGCCGACCATTTTAGAGGTCAGTGCCCACCCCAAAAAACAAAAACAAATGCTTAAATGAAGTATTGAGATGAAAGTGGGGTTAGTATGTACTTACTTTGTCCAATCGAAAGTTTGTTTTGTCCACCGAAGCTCCCAGAATCAACTCTTTTGTCAAAGGGGTGTTTTTGGCTCCATAGTCAATTTCTCAATTAACAATGGTGATAATGAGCTGCCAGCTTCTATTTATAGAATTTTTGGCCCCTTTTTGTCATTTTTTCTAAATTGAAAATCATTTAGTATGGTTCAGGAGTTTTTTTATGGATTGTTACGATAAGTGTTACTTTGGGTATTGGGAAATTTTTTGGAGATTTGGGTATTTTTAAAGGTCCTTTGGTAAAAATTCGTTTTTCCAACTTGTTGCATTTAAGTTAGAATTCCACCTCCACTTTATTCATCTCGTTGTCTTTATCACTACACCATAGGATCGACCCCACCAAGTTGCGACACAGAACCCTCATTGTTGCTTTAAAAGTGTCGTAATTTAGTGGTAGAGCCTAGCTTAACATGGATGCCCTTGGTAGATCCTGGTTGCATTTTGGTGTCCATGCCGTCACTAATGACTATAGGTTCGGGAGTCCTTATTAGTTTTTCCTAATTACGAGTTTGAGCCTCATTTGCATGATTCATTATCACTCTTGACCTCACCCTCGGGACTCCCACAACATAACAGGTCTTCTTTTGAGCCCTTTTCAGACCCTCTAAAAATGAAAATATTGTCGAGCAACCTTGTTGACCTTCACGCTCGCTAAACTGAAATTTGAAGGCACGTCTGGTCGATGGTATTTTACCCCTTTTTCGGTCTGGATGGTCAACTGTACGAACAAAGGTATACTCTAGGAGCTTCGGTTCCCTAGAAGAGTATTCTCAGGTATGATTTTAACCCTTTTTCGGGCATGAGGGACTAAATTTACAAAAAAGGAACCCCCACGGAGTCCATAGTTAAGATCTTTTCAGACTCTCTAAAATTGAAAAGATCGTCGAGTGACCTTATTCTTTCACACTCGTTAAAATGGTCCAGAAGAACACTCCTAATGGAGTCCATAGTTAAGCTTTTTTCAGACTCCTTAAAAATGAAAAAATTGCCAAGTGATCTTGTCTTTATCACACTCGTTAAAATGGTTTTGAATAGACGTTTGGTCGGTGCTAGTTTACCCATTTTTTGAATCGACTAGACTATCTTTGAAAAAGGTACCCCAGTGGAGTCTTCTTTTACAGTTTTTCAGACTCTCTAAATATGAAAAACCGTTGAGCTTACCTTCTTTGGGCTTGTTAAACTTACATCGAAGGACGTTAGCATTTTGTGTCTTATTAATCACATTTGCATACCCGTGTCTTTGGCCTAATGCCAACTCCATGTTTTTCTTGACTGAACCATCTGAAGCATGCCTTATACGCAAGACCTGTAGCACTTTGCCTCTGCGTCTTGACACCTTGGCCCACAGAGGATTTTTCCCGAGTGTCCATTTACTATATATATCCCTTTTCTCTGAGAATCCATGTGTTCCTTGCGCTTCAAACTAGTATGTATGTGACACTTGATCCTCCTTTGTAACATAGCATTCTTTTATTCTTTTTCAATCTTTCCAAAATTATTGAAAAAGACAAACAAAAAAAATCAAATATACCCCAAAAAGAGGAAGGGAAAAGTATTTTCTTTTTGTTGGAAGCACAACGAGTCGCCCTTGGACAAAGCACATCCTTTCATCTGTTCGTCAAACCCTAAGATTTAATATGACCTTAGGAATTGGTTCTCGCTACATAGAGCTGTGTCCTCCTTCATTTGGTTATTCTTCCAAACATATGGAGAGTTTGCGTTGCCTCCTGCATCGTGAACTTATGTCAACATCATGCTGCCTGAGTCTCATCATTTTTAGTGCTATTGTCCAAGGGAAGCTTGAGTTGGCTCCTCTGCGATTGTCTCTTGCCCTCATGCCCGGCCATCCCGAAAGCCCAATCAAGTCTTTGTTCGAAGTCCATGAAGCCCTCAGCCTGATCATCAAAATCCTCTAGTCCATTCCTGACAAGCCATCGAAGATGTCTTGGTAGTGAAGTCGTACACTCATATTACACTCCTACCCAAGTTGTGAAGATTTTGAAGCTGTTGCTTGAGCTATGAAGGCCTCATCTCTAGCCATCAGGCCTTATTCGCTTCTTGAAGATGGAAACTATACATGTATATCTTTTTGATTTGGAGATGTAGATCCATTGTGTATTGCTTGCGGCTACACTTTGTATAGTTATATGACGTGGATCTACAGTGTATTTGGTTGGTAGCCATGATTTTATTTCATTATGAGCATGGGTATGCCTGCCTCCATGAGACAATTGTTATTTTGTAGATGGCACCTCCCGAACTATGGTCCCTAGGCTCACTTGTTTCGTATGATTGGTGAAGATTGATAATGTATTTCGACCATCAGATGCTCTTCTGACCTCACATATTAGGGGGCATTTGTTATAACCCTAATTTGCACCAGATATGCTTACCTGGCATCAGGCCATCTCATGTTACTTATTTTTCCAAGCCACTACTAAACAACTTCTTAAAAAACACCTTTTTTGAAGGCATACGCGCCCTGCTCCACTATTGCACGCGTGTATACGCTGGTTGTCCCACTACAACCCGTGTATACCTACCAAAGCATGAAAAATGGAAAGTTGCAGATGAAACTCATAGTTTTGGGTAAGTTACCTAAACCGTTTGACCACCCATAGCCGGTTACTCATCCAAATACCTAGCCTTTTCTAGCTTATAAAAGAAGGGGTAGGGGTCCCATTTGGGGGAGAAAAATAAGAGTAAAGAAAATCTACCCAATTTTGCATTCCCTTTGTCCCAATCTTTTGCAACCATTGTGTGAAGAGAAGCATATATGAAAGTAGTTGGAGTACATTTGAAGAGGATCCCAGGACTAGATTCGAGGAGCAGTGGCCGATCTCACTATTGTAAGGTATTCTTGTGAGATTAATAAAACAAGTACTTTTCCCGTCCCTCCATATGAGATGTTTAATGTTTAATATTGATCATATTTTGATAGAATCTCTAACCCATTAGTTCATAGATCAAATGCATGCTTGGAGTTCTTTGTTTGTCTGTTTGTGAATGCAGGTCAGCTTTGGGAGAAAACTTGCAGTCAAGGAGCAACTGAAAGCAAAAGGATCTACATCAAATGTGGAAGTCGAGGTATAGTGAATTGATCCTTTTATCTTTGTATTTACATATGAATAATGGGGTTTATGATTAGGATGTTGGTAAAAAGTAGGAGACTTTAGGTCATTTCTGCATGCATTACAGAACCCTTAATGCTAGTCCGTAGGGGGATTTCCCACCCACAACACACATAGATAAAGGAGATTATGAAGAAGGAAGGAGAAACTATGTGGGATTATGACCAACAGTTTAATATGTTGTTGGATAGGTTGATGTTCCAAATTCAAGACATGTAACACATATAGGGGTTTATTGTGTGGTTTCTTCCCCATATCTGAGTTCCACTCACCCAACAAGAGGTGACGACTCAAGCATAGGTGGTAGAAATTGAAATGCACCTCGAAGCTAGACCAGGAGGGGAAAATACATCAGTGGGATTGGCACAGTTGCAGTCACAACTGGAAAACCTAACGATGCAGTTGCAAGATTGGCAAAGTCAAAATTCATGTGTGAGGATGTTTGGTGTACCACATGTCACATTGAGGGGTATCACAAGAACGGGTGCCCTGTACTTCCAAATTATGTGGCGATGAGCGCATCGAGTCCATTCCCAACTGGAAAGACAAAATGATGTGAGATATGTTGACTATGGGGCCATGTATTACCCCACCGCCCAACTTTGCAGAAGTATCAAAAGATGCACCATAATCCATTTTTTGTGAGTTCTGTAAATCCATGGGGCCTGATATCAACAACTATTAGTCACTCCAGCTGATGCAAGACAATACCAATGATGCATTCCAGGTATAGAAAGAACAGAAGGGTGGTAATCATGGCAGTGTTGAGAGAGGAAGATACCAAGGAGGTCTTAGAGGAGGATATGGGAGCGATTGTGGCCAAGGATATGGTGGAGGGGGAGGTAGACCCCCCACATGTTTCAGTTGTGCAGAAATTGGTCATGTGTCAAGGTTTTGTACCAAATCACGTGTTATTTGTGCATACTGATACAATCTTAAACATGTCACATAGGATTATCCTGACTTAGTGAAGCAGTGGGGAGAAAAGAAGATGCATTGCAATGTGGTTCATGCAGAGCTGCAAAAAAATAAGAAGAAATATGAGAAGGTCGATGTTCATGTGGTAACTTGAGGAGGATAAAAAATAGGAAGGGACTGCAAGTAGGTTGAGAGATCGGTTCAAAAGTTAGAGGGGAATATAAAAAAGGTAGCACAACCCCCTCCTAAGTTCGATGCTACCCAACATAAATAGTTTATGCGCGATGCATAGAGATTTATTAAAGAAGAAAGGGTGCGCGAAGAGTTGCAACACGCAACATGAAGATCACTCGAGGAGGTTTGGATCCATGAATAAGTTCAATGGGTGACACAAAGGTCATTGGAGGAGGCAAGAATCCAAGAAGAAGTACATCGGGTGACACAGAGGTTGCTAGAAGAGGCTCATGCCCGAGAAGAGTTGTAGCACGTGACGTGATGCAACGATCGTTGGAGGAAGCTCACACACATGAAGAAATACAACATAAAATACAATGGTCATTAGAAGAAGCTCACAAACTATACGAGTTGTGATGTGTTGAGTAGAGAGCACTTGAAGAACAAAAACACCTTGAGGAATTGCAGTGCGCAAAATCTTTTCACGACTTGGAGCACAAGAAATAACTTGAAGACCAAGTAAGTACTTTCTTGCATTGTTGTTTGTGATTGCTAAATGACCTAGATGTTGTGAGAAAGATGACACAAATGTTAGATACATGCATGGAGGATCAAGGGATAGAGGCAACAATATCAAACTCCCTACCAGAAAGAGATATGTGTCAGATTAGTAAACATAAATGCACTGGCAAAGAATTCAAGATGACAACAGAGCTTGGTGGCTACGACATGGATGTAGTCATGTTGGATCTGGGTTCCAACATGAATAGTTTTTCAAAGAATTCTCGGGAATTGATGGGGAATCCGAGTCTAGTTTGGTCACATATTCCATTGTGGTTGGATAATCAGTACAAAATATAGCCTATAGACCGACTGGATTAAGTGGAAGTGAATATAGAAGGAGTGAAGACAAATATTAACTTTGATTTCATAGAAATTATAGATGGATTTGACCCATACCCCGCATTGTCTGGAATCGATCAGGCCTTTGACAACAATGCAATGTTGAATTTGAAGAAGAGACAAATGTAATTTGAAACAGACATCATGCGCGTAGTAGCACCTCTGGGTCCATATGAAGGGCACAAATACAATGAGCCAATGGATGAGGATGCGTAGAGCTCAGATATTGAAAACATATATAAGATCATTGGACGTAGAGAGGATTATATCAACCCTATAGAATACAAAGAATTAATATCGAGAAGTGTCAAGTCTTATGAAACAGATTCTGAAGATGCCATGGATAGGTTGAAAAACAAGTTGTATGAAGTCTCCACTTGCAGATGTGTGAGCATAATGAAAGTAGTACACTAGTTAGGATCTGAGCTATGCGATGCCCCACAATTTGATGGGACAGGGCCAATAGAGGCCTTCCTAATATAGATGGATAAGGTTGTCCCCATGGAATGAAGGATCTGGGCCATGGATACAGTGGTCCAAGAGACACTTGCATGATGGTGGGAGAAACATTGCATGAATATTCAGAGCTGGGAGAAGGTGGCATCGTTGATTTCAAACTAATCAACCGATACAAGGGTACTGAAGATCCCCAATATCACATTCACTAGTATGAGAGGCGATGGATGATCAAGAATATTCCTCGCACCCAATGGGCCCATCGGTTCATTCATACGATGGATATGGTCCCTAGGAGCTAGTATATTCAAGAGGAACTCCAGAGGAAAACAATTGATTGGGTCCAGGTTAGCACTTGGTTTTGCTTGACGTTCTGCTTCACAACAAAATATTTGACTCAACGAGATACACTCTTTCATATTAAGAACTTTATTTTCCATTATCAGTTAAAGGATGCCACCCCCAATATATTATGCTTATATCATTAGCCAATGGCCAAGCTGAAAGAGGTTGTACATCGTTGGAAGCTCAAGATGGACAATATTGATGACGAGGACCCACGAGGAATATAGATCAAAGAATCCAAAGGTGAGCGTGCAGTTCAAGGGAAAGTGTTAGAGGTGATGGTGCCAGACTATAGTGGTTTGATTAATACAAAGACACATAATATTGGAATTAAGGAAGCACCCAAAATCGCCATCATTGGAGATTATTTGGATAAGGAGACATTTACTCTAGTTGTTGACCTTCTGAAAGAATACGAGGACTTGTTTCCCCGAATATTTTTAGAAATGAAAGGCATCATGGGATCGTTGCAGGCCATGAAGATTCAGCTCAAACCAGATGCCAAACCGGTCAAAACAATGCCTTATCGATTAAATACAAAATAAAAAGAAAAGGTGCGCAAAGAATTGGATCGGATGTTGTATGCTGACATCATTGTCCATGTGGAGGAATCTAACTATATTAGTCCTATGGTGGTGCAACCCAAGAATATTGGTGATATTCAAATCTTTGTATATCTAAGAAGTCTCATTGTAGCCTACATCCACGACCCTTTCCCTACACCTTTCACCAATGAGGTGCTAGAAAATGTTGGTAGCCGGGAAGTCTAATCTTTTGTAGACGAATTTTCAGGATATCATCTGGTTCATATCGTAGAGGAGGATCAAGCCAAAACCACCTTTGCAATGGGATGGGGGTCCTTTGCATATAGTGTCATGCCCTTTGGCTTAAAGAATCCCCCCACAATATTTTCTCGGATAATGGTTGCAACCTTCAGGGAATTCATCCACAAGTTTCTTGAATTTTATTTGGACAATTGTATCGTGTTCAGCTTGTTGAAGGAACACATGCAATCCCTTCGGTTGATGCTGGATTTATGCCACCAACTCCAGATTTCATTGACTTTGAAGAAATGCATTTTTTGTACACCCTTTGGCACATTGTTGGGCCACATCATGTGCAAGGATGGATTGCTCATAGATCAAGCTAAGATCGTCGCCATCTTGGATATGGTGCCCCCCACGTTGGTTCAGGAGATGCGTGCCACATTGGGGCATATAGGATATTACCGATGGTTCATTCATAATTATGCCCAGATTGTTGCCCCGTTAGAAAATTTGTTGCGCAAAGACGCTATGTATATTTGGACACTGGAATGCCAGACAACCTTGGATATCCTCAAAGAGAAACTTGTCATTGTGTCAATTCTGGTTTTCCCTAACTTGTCTAGGCTCTTCCATGTACACATAGATGCTTCATCCATTACATTGGGTGTGGTTCTTATGTAGCTGGGCGAAGGAAATATTGACCATCCAGTATACTTTTCCAGCCGCAAATTATCCGACGCATAAAATAATTACACTACGATAGAGCACGAGGGCCTTGCAATGGTATATGTGTTGTAGACGTTTCACCATTACTTGTTGGGGACCCCTTTCAAATTATTTATAGATCACTCTGTGCTCAAATATTTGGTGAACAAGCAAGTATTAGGAGGTTGAATATGCCACTGGTTGTTTCTCTTCCAAGAGTTTGAATTTGAAGTTTTGGTCAGGTCGAGTAAGTACAATGTAGGACCATATCATATGTCCTAGCTTGAGACTAGAGAAGCTAGTCGAAGGCTCAATGACGAACTCCCAGATGTGAAACTCTTCTGAGTTGAAGCAGTTCCTAATCAGTTGGTCGAGAACGTTGAATTTCTCATATTTGAACAACCTCCACGAGGATACACCTAGGCTCAACGTCGTCAGCTAGTAACTCGCAGTCCATACTATCAATTGATTGCCAGGAAGTTGTATAATTTGGGTGTGAATGACATCCTGCATCGTTGTGAATTAGAACATGAATGAGACCCCATTTTGTATGAATCACATGAGGGTATTGCTAGAGAACACAATGAAGGGAAATCTACAACGCATGGGACTCTGGTGTCCCTCTCTCTTTTTCGATGCCAAGGCCTATTCTAAGCGTTGCAACATGTGTCAACGCATTGGAAAGCCATGTCAGAGAGATGAGCTTTCTTTGTTTCCAGTGATCACACTAGAACTATTAAAAAATGGGAAATTTATTTTGTGGGTTCCATCAGTCCCCCTATTCTTTGCACAGGTGCATGCTACATTATTATTGTGAACAAATATCTAACTAGATGGGCCAAGTCCATGCCAGTCAAATATTACACAACAAAAACATCAGTGTGCTTCATTTTTTAGAATGTGATCACCAAATTTGGCTATCCAAGGGTGCTTAACCAGGGCTTGCATTCTCTGAACGAGACCATTCAAAAACTCACTCAGGAGTTCATAATCCATCACTAGAAGAACACTCCCTATAACCCTCAAGCCAATGGTACAATTGAATCTTTTAATAAAATTTTAGAGCATGCTTTAACCAGAATTTTTAATGTGCAACATGATGACCTGGATCAGAGAATCCCAATAGTATTATGGGATTATCGAACAATGTGCAAAAGTATGACAAAGCAAATGCCATTCAGATTGGTCGTGAGATCGGAAGAGCGTCGTGTAGGGAAAGAGTGTAGATCTCGGTGGGGCTATCCAAGGGTGCTTAACCAGGGCTTGCATTCTCTGAACGAGACCATTCAAAAACTCACTCAGGAGTTCATAATCCATCACTAGAAGAACACTCCCTATAACCCTCAAGCCAATGGTACAATTGAATCTTTTAATAAAATTTTAGAGCATGCTTTAACCAGAATTTTTAATGTGCAACATGATGACCTGGATCAGAGAATCCCAATAGTATTATGGGATTATCGAACAATGTGCAAAAGTATGACAAAGCAAATGCCATTCAGATTGGTCTATGGAAAATAATAATTCACGCCACTGGAATTTGTTGTTCCTAGCCTTTGGGTTTCCCTAGCAACCCAGATGACAGATAACCATTCCCTTCAACACAGGTTAAATGACCTCATGGAACTAGATAAAGATCAAATGATGGCAAGGTTCAACCAGGTGGTTGAAAAGGAAAGACATAAGGCATGACACGATCACAACATCTGCCATACAATTCTCCAGCCTGGATCTTTAGTTTTTCTATATGACAACACATATTTACAACATCTTGGCAAGCTACGCATGTGGTGGTTGGGTCCTTTCCAGATAGTCTACATCAGTGAAGTAGGTGTCGCCAAGATGAAATCCTTACAAGGACAACAACTTAAGGGACTCATTAATGGAAGTGGGTTAAAGGTGTACTACATCCCGTAGGGGTTAACCGTCATTTAGCACCTTCTCTCAACTTTGAATTTTGGTAGAGTAGGATTAGGGTAGGATGTACAATAGATAACACATCTCATAGTCGGAAGAATTTACCTTTTTGGCAGCACATAATCCACATCAGTCACACAAGAGGACTCGATAGATTGACAGGTCTGCAGATTCCCTAGATTTCCAAATCAAGCCATTGTTATAGCATCAGTACAAGCCTTGGCCCTGACTGCTCATTCAAGCGTAGCTCAGTTGAGTTTCATGGAGATCTGGAGCATTAAAAGGTCAATAAATCCTATTTGGGAAGTTCGCACATGCCAAAGGTACACAATGACTTCCGTCATCGTAGTCCCCAAGAAGCATCACTAGTACAATGGATCCAACAATTGATCTCTCCAAGTGTGATGCTTCACTGACACTTTCTACTTATTCTCCAATCCACCCCCATTAGATCTATCTATCAACCCAACTTACCATTTCCCCCATTCTCCACTCTATATATACCACCTCCCTAATTCTCTTGATGGAGTAGTTCTCCACGCCCCACTTTTTCCCACCCTCACATGTGACTTCCTCCATCGTTCAATTGGCAATTTCTCCCACTTATTGTCCCTTATCCAATTTTCCCAGTTCTCTTTCTGGCTTCCCATTCATGGCATGGCTTACCATACTATCAATAATCTATCCTTTCCAGTTCTACTAAGCATCCAAAGATCTCACACTTTCGTTTTCATGCAGATTGACATTGTGTCATCAACTGCTTGGCAGGGGTCCTTCCCCCTTCTTTCCTAGCAAGAATCATCCCAGGTCCACACAGTTCCTTGAACTGTGTTTTTTACTCTCATTCATTCACGAGCTCTCTAAGCCTGAAGTTGGTTGAACTCTCACCATGCATCATCACCTTTGCAGATAGGAAGAGACCCTACTCCCTTATTTTCCAATATCCCTACTCTCATCTATGGCCATGGATACTCCTCCAATAGCAGAGAGCCAAAAGAAAAACAATACATCCAACTTAGTTGCCAGGATCCCTACTCTCACCCATTTCCATGGATACTCACCTTTCCAGCAGTAGAAATCGCGAGGCTACTGGCTCTGTCTTATCCTACCAAAACAAAAATACAAGCAAATACCGATGTTCTCTCTTGATGGAGCCTAACTTCTTTTTTAGGGGTTGATGTTTGATGGTGTGTTTTAAATTGATCCCTCATTCACCACCACAGACACCAGCGAAGGAAAAGGGTCGAGCATCTATTGGGATTCAACCACATCCTAGATAGATGATTTGTTATTACTCAAGCCCAATTGCAATAACAACTTGGTTTGATGTTTTGATCTGCCAATGATGATGATTTTCCTTTACTCAAGATGGTCACAACTATATTTTCATGAGGTCGTCCCTCTAGGATCCACGTAAGGTTACAACTTCACAATGACATGTGATTTTATCTTACTCAAAATTTCAGTCGTTATCACATGCAATAGTTGGCTCGAGGACAAGCCAAGTAATAGTGGTGGGGGCCTATTGGCACCCAAATTTTTGGGTTGGGTTAATCTCACAAATGCATGCAAACGTAGTTGTGCGCGCTCATTCCAATTTTTGTGCACGCCCATCCCAGTTTTCCATGCGACTAAGCCAATGCATAGAGAATGACAAGAAGTGTGTGTCAGACCAAGTTTTGGAATTGCACGCCAATACTAAAGTCTACCAAGTGTGCGTCGGTCCGTGTTTTTTTAGTTGCACCAGAAATCAAGAAGTTGCACGACGAAATCAAGAAAGGAATTGTGGGGAAATATTCTCGGATGATTACGGTCAACAACACAAGGGAACATGGAGATGAAAAAAGATGAGCTATCGAGGAAATTAAGATTTCTCTGATTCCAGAAAGCTATGTGGATTGTAGGAAGATGCCAGAAGCATGTGACGCAATTGGTCAGTAGAGCAAGTGGATCAGAGAAGAAATAGATAGAGCTCTCGAGCAGAGAAAGATATAAAAGGAAACAACAACATCATAAATAAAGTTAGATGACTAGAGAGGCAGACATTCACCTAGGAGATTCATTGAGTTTCCTATTGTGTGTATAACTCACTCTAAGCCTTTGTAATGTTGTAATTCTTATGGATATGATTATGATTCTTTCACATGTTTGAGGTTCTTAGAAAGATGTGGATGGCACAGTGTGTTGTAATTCTGGAGAATTATCTAAAGAGGACCTGAGACTATGTTGTTGTTGAATATAGTTTGTTTAATGAATGCTTGTGTTCAAATGGAATGGAAGGAGTGATAAAGTTGCAAAAATTATGATCTATCATGTGTCACTCGTGTGCTATATGGATATGTGTGTGTATTGTTTTATATATCGATAGATCAAGTTGACATTAATAGAGTGTATGAATGCCATCCTGAATGGTTCCCTGTATAGTTAGCCCTTCATCCTTGTCACAAGACCAAATGGTCTTTGTGATCCTTATTGCGTCTCGGGTGAGACCTTCTTTACCCTTGGCTGAATATTGATATGTCGATGCTTTGGGGTTTTTGTTGGTCAACTCTGGAAGAAACATGGTTGTAATGTCCCAAGAATTAAGACGGATGCACACAAGCGTGAAATAACACCAACAAAAGTCAACCCCCATTAATCACAGATGTGGGGCTATCCACGTGTGAACTTTCAAGAAGATTCTAGAAGGTACAAAACACAACACTAATTTAGGGTTGAGACATGTAAAAACCTTAACCCTAGATGGATATCAGTCTATGGCAAATACTGAGCTGCCAGGAGGAGAAATGGTTCCATTCTTTAGAAGTATACTTGTTCATAGTTGAGCATAACATCTAGGAGTGTATTTGAGAGCATAACAGAGGAGGAATACGATTATGAGCCATTTCGACCACAATGTGGAAAGAAACTCCATAGTGATTGCCTCTATCTTTGTATTTGCATTTCATAATTGAAGAAAAGAGAGCAGAACACAAGCCTCACCTTCTAGTTTGGTTTTCTCTTGTTTTCGGTTTCCCCATAATACATCCTGTGTTCAATTGTGTAGATGGTGTGTTTATTTGCTTGTTCTTTCATTTTTATTCCAGTTATTTCATAAATTCAAGCACTAAGATAGTAATAATTAATCTAGGATCTAAGGAAGTAAATTGCATAATCCAATATTTCATAATATTGTAAGATCTACCGTGATGAACTGTTCCAGTGGAATATCCATGGTAATTATAGATCAATGAGTAATATTGTACCATTAAAATACTTATTAAGAGATGAAATTGACAGGTTGTTGGTGCAATCAGTAGCTACAAACTCAGTACTCGAATGAACACAAACTCAGTACTTAAACGAAAGAGACAAAGTTCATCAACCTTAGAATAACCATAACATTTTCACACAATTAAAATTACTATAGGGCACAAGTCTTCCTCCCTCAAGTTTCTAGCACATGTTGCAACCATTTTGTAGTTTGCTTCTCTTAAGTTGGGCTTCTAGCAAGCACCAAAAAGTGATTACTTTATCCTAAGTGGGTTCATCAACAACATCCTTTCATTCATATATGAATCTAAGCCATACCATCGAGAACTACTATTCATGTAAAACACTCTAGAAATAACAAAAACATAATTCTTGCAACATAGATTCGGGCTATATCATCAATCACGATATAGAAAGAGGGTCATTTTGAGTTGCTAGGTCTTTCCATAGTTTGAATTGTAAATTATGACAAATTTGAATGTCATGTAATATATCTACCAACAACAAAATGCAATTCAAAGTAGCCTTGAGTTTTTTTGTAATAGCAAGTGGTTTGATTAGCCAACTTCCTCGATGGTTGGCATGATGATGATAAACATTGTAATTTCCAATAACCAAGAGCTAGATTAGGAATTTGAAAAGCAAAGAATGTTTGGTGATGGTCTAGCCACTAGAAAATAAGCCCAATAGTCAAGCCTTGAACTTGATGACAAAGCCTAGGAAGAAATCCTTTTACGCATGTTCATAAGTTACTTCAAGAAGCTTTGATAGAAGAAACCAACACAAACAAAAAAATGAGGTTCATTGGTGATTAATACTATGAGTGGGTGACATCAAACCAATTTCATTTTCTCCAATCACAAATTAGTAATGCATTATATGTTGCATATTTCAAACTAGATAACTACAAGGATGCCACAAGCTTGAAAATACACTATTAGAAACAAAATTCCACCTTCATCATGTAGAGGGGTGTAGAATTAATCCATATTTGCTTCCTCATTTTTCCTTCACGCACTCACCTACTTTGAAAAAGAAATGACTAATGGGAAACTATATTCATTGTGCATAGGGTTGCAGAATCAATCCATCTCTACTTCATCCTTGTTCCTTTACGCACTTGGCTGCTCTAAAACAACAATGACTAATGGGATGGAATGATTAATGAAGTCTTTGCTAGAGTAGGCTCAAAAAGATGATGAAACATCGCTTGGTTGCTATTGCAAAAATGGAAAGTCGATGAAACACATTGGGTTGTTGTTACATACATGGAAAGAAACATACACGTCTAGGTTGCATTTCCTTCTGAACTCCGATCATAGCAATGGCCTTTGTTACAATTGTATAGTATTCCATGTGCTATTCATACATTGACAAGGTTGGCAAATGTTTAGTTAAACCACTTTCAAACTACTAACTGTGACATGTACTCATTTGTGCAATTTTTGTTCTGTATCCACCTGTGAACTAGCCTTTTCACAAAGCACCAGGGACCACAAGCCAAGCTACTTCACCGAGGCAGAGGATGTGCATTACATCCTTGTTTTTCCATGATGTTGTTTTTGTGACTTACACACTAGGTTCAACCGTTATGCGACACTTGTTTTTTACCGTAAGATGGACCTACTCAAGACTATTTGCTTCAACTTCATATATTTTGGTGAAGGATGATGGTTACGATGATGTTGAAATTAACTATAATGATGGCATATGTTAATGGATTATTTTGATGTTTACAAAATGTAACAGGTTATAGTTTTTTTATGTTTAATCTTAGAATGATTTGTTTTTATGAAACTTTGTTGTTTTTTTATAGTTCAAATGTATATTTTGGAGTTTTGTCTTTATAATTTATTTTATGATTTCAATGTATTTTTTGGATAATGGATAATGTGATTTGGATATATGTATATGTATATATACATATGTATGTATGTATGAGAGTATGTTAATGATTTTTTCAAAGAAATTTTTGTAAGGAAATTTTCGTATTTCTTCATATTTGATTAATAGTATTTAGGGCAAACTCATCAACATGGATTAAAGTGGTTAATCCATTAGGAATATTGAGTGAGATATATAATAGAGGCAGGAAAGCGTGGGGATTAATCCTAAGACCTCTTCCATGAAGCTCAAAACACTCTACCACTTGAACTAGCCCACCTACCTTCGATAATTTAATTATTTATTTAAATGATACTCATTTAAATTAAATGTTTTATTTGCATGGTTCATGTTTTAACTTACATCATGGTTTATTATTTCTATTTAATGTTATGCTTACATTAAATACATGTTATGAAAGGTAATAATGAGGAGTAACAATGGTTTTATGCTTTTACCCTTGGTTTTAATGTTGGAAGTTTGTAAGTCATACCACATGATATGCGAGACTTGAACTTTTGAATGGTTTCCATTTGGTTCAAGTTCCTAAGACCTTTTATGTGGTGGGTGCTTTTGTCTAATTTATGTCGACTTATATCACTTAATATTGTATTGTTTTACTTAATATTTACATGACCCTCCTCACATAACTTCAAAACCATTGAGTCTTATTTTTATTTGATGAATAATATTTCTATAACAATTCTAGCTATTTTTTAAAAGAATGATTGTGAGAAAAAGGATATCATATCACAAAGTAACAAGATTTGATAGAATTTTATTATCATTTCATTTCATTTAAATCATGATTTTCATTCTCAATTCACCTTTGTGATAATAGGAGTTTAATGTTAGGAATAAGAAAATCTCGAGAGAGAAATAATAAACCAACAATAATAAAAACACATAAATCGTGCACACATCATCAACAAATGATTTACCCTGGAAAATCTTTACGGGAAAAAAACTAGCCCAAGATATCTTTGTTCCCTTGACTAAATCCGACCAAGTGAGCCTTCATCCCTCACCTCTAGGCTCATTATAATGGACTATCCTAAGCCTATTTAAAGGCTTCATTGCATGCAATCCACAGGGACAATACCACAGGCTACCAATACCATGGGCCCGGAAACCACCAATGTTGACCTAAAACAGATTTAACTTATTGACTCTTTTATTGAGTCAAGTTTAACGCAACATTCCCCCTTTTAAACTTGACTTAGTGTAATTATCTAGGTCCTAACCCGCTCAAAGATTATAACTAGGGTATCTCAGAATCCAGCATGTCCCCCCCCTATCACCTAGGTCTAGGTTTAGACTTTATTGGTAATTTACCAAGGGTACACATGCCTAACCAGGTCTTACAGTCGTATGCTCATTTACATGTAATTAAATTTTCAACTCCATTATAATAATTTATTTAGTGTCGTTATTGCCTTCGGGACTCCATGGGAATGCACTCACCATGTTTGTTACTTATTTTACCCACAATTACAAATGTTTCCATCCTCTCGCCTTTCCATTAATTTGACCTCCACCTACTTCTTGCATTTCTTGAATGTTTGTAATGTCTCCTTGCATTTCCCGTGTTGGGCATGCTTGGAGCTCTTATTTTTAACATTTTAAAATTTCTCCACCACGACTACACTCACGGTCTCGCTTTGATACCATTTGTTAGGAATAAGCAAAGCCCAAGAGAGAAATAATAAACCAACAACAACAAAAACACATAAATCATGCACACATCATCGGCGCATGAATTACTCAGGAAAACCCTTACAGGAAAAACCTAGCCAAAGATATCTATGTTCCCTTGACCAAATCTGACCAAGCCATCCAAGTGAGTCTTCACCCCTCACCTCTAGGCCCATTACAATGGAGTATCCTAAGCATATTTAAATACTTCATGAAATGCAATCCATGGGCACAAAACACCATAGGCTATCAAAACCATGGGCCTGAAAACCACTATTGTTAACCTAAAACAGATTTAACTCATTAACTCACATGGGAAGAAGAGATGACGTGTTAACTTTGAAAGATGCAAAGAAGATTTTGGAAAGTAAGCTGGTCTTCACAACTCTTCAGTCTCTTACTAAACAAAGTGATGCATAGGTTAATCCTGACTATTCTAGGTTTTTCAACAGTTTCGAAAGATTGAGGCTTGC
>CBVK0100543056.1:0-17946 GCA_900067695.1 Picea abies | reverse complement strand
CTTCCGATCTCACATGTCATTACTCGTTTTGGTGTACCTCAGGCTATCGTTACCGATCACAGTAGTCATTTTAGAAATAATATGATGTCTGAACTTACGGAGAAGCTGGGCCTTTGTCATGAAAGCTCAACGCCCTATTATCCACAGGCTAATGGCCAGGTTGAAGCCATCAATAAGGTCCTTGTCACTATGATTCGACGGATGATAGGGATCCACAAAACCAGTTGGCACACAATGTTATTTTCAGCATTGTGGGCGTATAGGACGTCTGTTAAGTCTGCCACAGGATTCACGACTTTTCGATTAGTTTATGGCATGGAAGCCATTCTACCAATAGAATGTGAGATTCCGTCTTTGAAACTAGCTGTAGAACTTTTACCAAATACCTCTACCGAAGAAGAACGTCTGTTGTATCTGATGCGACTAGACGAGACTCGCCGTGACGCTACTCTTGTTTTAGAAGCCCAGAAGAAACGTGTTAAGGCACAATATGACAAGCATGTCAAACCTCGTGTCTTCTCTGAAGGAGATCTTGTTCTTCTGTATGAACAAGATAAAGATGTTTTAGGAGCTGGGAAATTCGAACCAATGTGGCGTGGGCCCTATATTGTTAGCAAAGTTTTGGCAAAGGGGGCATATGAGCTAGTAGATTATGATGGGGTACCTTTGAGTGAACCTAGAAATGGGTTGTACTTGAAGAAGTACTATGCATGAGTTATTTGTGCATGAAGTACTTGTATTTTTATGTATCATACTGAGTGTGTGTGATTACTTTTAACTTTGAGTTTGACGTTATTCGGTCTCTATCCTTACGATTACGTTGTGTTTGATCACCAGATGTCAAAGTATTCGCTACCTTATATTGGCTTCGCCGACGGTGCTAGCCGTAGTACTCAGAACTTAGCTTCCGCTGCCTGGGCCATCTATGCCCCAACAAACAAGCTTATATCTTTACAAGGTGTATGTCTTGGGCGGGCAACCAACAACATCGCAGAGTATAGCGCCGTGATAGAATTATTGGTTGATGTTGTCTCTCTTGGAATTCGTCGTTTGGTTGTACGACTTGACTCGCAGCTAGTGGTGCTACAGCTAAGTAATGTCTATTCTATTCGAAGTCCTACATTATTAAGAGTATATTTGCGAATTCGCCTCTTGGAAAGACATTTTGATCATTTAGAATATCAACACATTCCGAGAAGTCTTAATACATTGACAGATGCGTTAGCTAATTATGTATTGGACAGGCATTTGAATCACTTATAAATCAAACACATTAAAATGTACACACATGTAAAGTAAGCTGGTAGGAACCATGTATATATATATAACGATCAAAGTTTGTTTTTACAAAATGAGTCCGAAGACCAAAATAACAAAAATGGAAGCTCATAGCTTCTACATAATTATATCATGACATTAATGATGCTCACGATAGCATGCTAAAGTCCTGGCTACTCGGCAGAGCAAACGACCCATAGAGGCAGACACTCCCACAGTATGACGCTGATCACGCCGTGGGATATCCTCCAGAGGCATCTCTGGAACATCATGCATCAAGCCCTCTAAGTTTTGCTCCACAGTAAGGTAATCCTCTGCATACTGCAGGACTGCAACTACTGCTTCTCCTCGCCGCTTAACAGGAGAAGTACCAGCCGGTCTGTAGGCCCCAATATCTGTGTTATCGATACATTATTGGTGTTAGTCTTCGAAAATATTACAAAACCAAAAAACATTTAATGAAAATACAAAAACATCTTAAAAATCAAAAAGTTGGTGTACTTCTTACCAATATTCCCCCACTGCGCATCTTCAGGGAGGACAAGATCAGGATCACCTCGAAAGTCCAAGCCAGCGTATGCGTAGTCCTCTATCATCACAACTTGACCTTGGAGCCAGTCAAAGAAACGATCGTCATATCTGACGATGGGTCCTGTCACGTGCCTAGCCATGAGCCGGCACCAACGTAGCATCCGTGGATCCCTGGGACCCGGGAAATGCCAATCTGCCTGAAGCCTGTATACAGGGACTCTCTCGCAGAAGAAGGATACCAACAGTGATCCATAGCCAAATTGCTTGAGATCTCCACGCCTACTCTTTGTCAATTGTTTTTTCAGATTGCGAAGTACTGCATTAGCCTAGTTGAAAACCCGGGGCTCAAGACACTCAAGGGCATATTGAAAGTAGCTCTGTAGAGCCATATGCGGAGCCGCACTACCTGCCATACGAGCTATAGTAAATAGAATAGTGCGAAGAGTGATATCTGTCACTCCCCAGATGGCCACCTTTCCCCTTTGTCTTTCGGCATCCGGTACACAGTATGTTCTACAGTATTCGCTCATTTTCATGCCGCCTCCACGGTTACAAGTTAAACTGACATGGGAACCACGTCTTGACAAACCCGTCAAGAAATAGATATCTTCAACATCAATGGTCAAAGTATGGGCACCCACATTGAAGACCTGTTGATCCGGATCCCACATCCGAACCAAATGTTCCAATAGACGAACTTGGGCTCTCATACCCGGTATCCGGAAGTATTTCAGAAGTCCACAATTTCTTAGAGCAACAATAGTTTGGGGGTGATTTTCGGCAGCGGTATTATCTTCTTCATGCTCATATTCCCTCCACTCAAGCACCATTGTGTGACTATTAACCTGCATGGAGATCATAGTAAGACAATTAGTGATCTTTAAATATGAAGAAATTGGTTTTTATTACTCAAAATATAAAACAAATTTTCAACTCTGCGCTGTTTGCAGGAGAGGTATTCTACACAGTGCGGGTTTCCCGCACCCTGTGTTAAGCTTGACTGCGGGAATATGAACTTCCCGCAGGCCCCGTATGGGTAGCCTGTGGGAATCCTTTGCGCGCATAGGGTTTCAAATTTTGACCCAAAACTTCAATTTTTACCAATGAAATCATAAAATGAAACCATGCAAAGCTAAGGAATTGAATGCTTACCAGTTTGGTCCAAGCGGTTTGCGGAATGGTTCCCCAGAGCTCCCAGAAATTAGCAATGAAGATTAGAGGTAATATGGAAATTTTTGCACTCAAAATGGTGATTGGGTAAAAACATATGGTAAAATGAGTTGTAAAATTGTTTTATTCACTTTTTACTATGTTAAAAGTGGGTTTTTCATTTTTATTTTTTCATTATTTTGTCCATTTAACCCTAATTACTAATGCGAAAGTGAAGAAATGACTTGCAGGCGTCTAACGAGATGATTATGGATCCAAAACTTTTTGAAGTGTGGTGTGTTTATTTGGTTTTCTATGGTTTTAATCTAAAAACCTCGAGTGACTCTTATCCGTTCTAGCACTTGTGAAAAACTTAGAACGTGATCGAGCGTTGTTTTATCTCTTTTCTGGGCTCGATGTGGTTACACGAAAAAGGAACCCCCCTGGAGTTGACTTTAAGCCCTTTTCACGACTCCCTAAAACATGAAAAGATTGTCGAGCGACCTTGCTATTTTCACGCTCGTTAAAGTATTTGAACTTACGCATCCTCCGGGCGATAGTTTAACCCTTTTTCGGTCTCGTTGGATTATTGTACGAAAAAGGCACTGAGAGAGTTCTCTTTTAAGTGTTTTTCCAAACTCTATAATCCTGAAAAACCTTCGAGTTTTCTATCTCTGGACTCGTTAAACAAACATTGACAGACCCGTGATGGGATTGAACCACTCCTTCTCAGGGTTCGTTAAAAATACTCCGAGGGACTCATCCGAAGGATGAGCTTATATCAACAAGCATATGTGATCCTCTTCAAGCTTGCATAAAAATAAAGAGGTACTTGCCAGAAATGGTGGGGGGAAAATTTGGGAAAGGGATATGTTTCATCTTTGAGTTAATTGGCAGTAAGTGTCGCTCTTGAACATGACACCCCCTATTCATCATCCAAAGTTGGTTTGGGAAATCCATTTGCCTCTCAATCGATTTGATTACACGGTCTTTCCATGTGTCGTTTTTGAGTCAATGCTGCCAAATCATTGGTCGTGTCACCCATATGTTCAAGAGCTGTCCATTTGAAAACCTCTATTGAGTCGACCATTTGAAGTTATCCTTTCAATTTGTGTCGGCCTTCCCTGTGTCCAAAGTCCAATTGCTACATGCTCTGTTTCATCATCAAACTCTGTTACTCATTTCGTGTCACTGATGGGGGATACATCAAGGCCCTCCTGTGACGAGTCTTGTTCCGTCGACTTCAGCACATTATCCGGGATTAAGACTTAGAAATCATTAAGTACCTTGAAGCTTGCATGCCTCAATGGCAAGTTTCTCGCTTTCGACAGTAGGTTAACATCATTGACCTCTGATCAAAAGATTCCATCGGGTGTTCGACATCAACTCATTTATTCACAGTCGATGGATTGTACTATAGTACCTTGGGAGTCATTGACATTAATGGTGATCTCCCTCGCACTTGTTAACGGTATACATCAATGACCGGTAATCAAGTGGTGTCTACCATGTTCGACTTCGACACATGTAATCACATGGTCTGATTCGTATTTCGGGGGATAGGTTTGAAGACCCTGGATCCTATCTTTACATCCAGGTTGCGATGGAGTATGTATATTTTGCGACACATAGATCCACTGTGTATGGTTCGTGGCTATGTCGTCTTGATTGCACATTTGTCGCACAGATCCACAGTGTATTCCAGTGGCTGTGCTATATTATGACTACATGGATCCACAGTGTATGATTGGTGGCCATGCCCTTTTGTTTTTGGTGTCATCAGTCTATGATCTGAGTATGGGAATGCCTACCTCGGACTTGATATATTTAATATTTTGCTGATGCTTGGTTGGTTGCAGGTCTCTGATTAAATGTGCTCTTAGTTTTTGACACACACACGCAGCTTACAAAGTCTATCGACTGTCACTGGTTCCGCTCTCAGACTTTGGGGGGCATTCTGTTATCCACATTTTTGGTCATCGGGATGATGTCATGGCAGTGTCATGATAATAGGAAATCAAACTCTTTATTAAGAACATTTTCATGAGGAAGGTTACACTTGTCAGTTTCCAGAAAACATAGTTTAAAAGATAGTTCGCAGGCTGCATATATACTCACCTGCGGGAATCCTTAATTCCTGCAGGCTGCTTTCAGCTTGACTGCGAACTTCTCGCACTGTACTTGAAGCCAAGGTGCGGACATGTTTTTAAGGAAGGAAAATGGATGAGTTCTCGATCCTTCTAGAAAGAATCTTCTAGAAGGATGAGTTGGCTTTGGAATGGTTGGCAAAATACTGACTTTCCAGATATCTTGCGATCATTCTCTATCCAAGTAACTAAGTTATCTTCTACTATATATTGAGGAGATTGCTCATGGAAAGGGTTAACAAGAACTAACAAGAAAGATTAGAAGCAAGCTAGTAAGAGATTGGTTGGAGAATCGGGGCAGGACTGTATGGAGGACTGAAGCTACATCAGCAAAAGACAATAGCAAGATCATCTTATGTGATTGATTTTCTTCATGCATGAGCAAGTGTGTGTGTCAGAGCTGGGAACCATTGAAAGGAGATCTACGACATCAAGGCTCAAGTTGTATATTTCTCTTTCAGTTAATTCAATACATGAATATGTCCCTTTCCCATAATGATGATGTCATCTTATTACATGATTCCTTGATCACATGTATAGACTAGGTATTGAATACGTTAATTTGCTTGTACTTCGATTGGTTTGTACTGTTGTGATTGGACGGCACAAGAGCATCAAAACGGAGCAAGGAACAACAGAGATTTAAGGAGAGCGTTCATAAGGTATGTCCACTATCCATTTCTCTTAGTTCGTTCAATAATCTAGATCTAGAGAAAGAGTAGTATTATGTCTCGTTTTGTTCTAGATCCAGGTGGATCTAGAGAGATTGGTCTGTGTCCGCACTCACGAATTTATCCATTAACAAGAGTACTCGCATCTTTTTGAAAATTTTGAAAAGCTTGCAAATGCAATGTAAAGTTGCATTGAGGATAGTGCAAAAATAAGGGGAGGGGATTGTGATGCCCCTAAGGCTGAGCCCTGTTGTAAATCATGTCTATGAAGTATAAAGCTTGCATTATGAATTGTAATTATGTTTTATAGGCTAGTGAGCAAAGTTTATATAAGTTGGTGGGCTTATGTGTTATTAGACCAGGGAGCCTAAGTGTTGAAGGCCAGGAGCCTGATTTTTTTGTACATGTAATTATGCACAATATTAAAACAAAAAATCTCTACGTGTGGACCGACCACAATGAATGAGTGATGGGGGATTAATCATACACAAAGCCTGGGTAAGGGAGAAAGGGTTGAGAGGTAGGAAGAGGGGCTAAGCTGAGGGGGCTTAAACCCTTGAGAATAATATTAAATTATTATTCTAAGAATGATGTGTGAAACGTGTTTTCCTTGATCCCAAATCCCTAGAAGGGGGAACGCGTGCCTAAAATTTCACACTCGCTGTTGAAGTGCATGCAGCCTCATAGTCGACGTGTGTCGGCCCAAGCGCATGCAATTTAACCCAAGAAGTGAGTCGTGTTGGGAGTTCGCTTCCCATTTTTCCGGGGACAATTGTGTCTGAGTGAGTTCATCGGGCATTCCTCTATCCATCACCTGAGTTGGGGAATCCATTCTCCATCTTCCGTCTGAATGGGCGAGCGTTCCCGATCGACCTCTATTGGGTGTTTTATGCTAGATCCTTTACCTGAACTGTGGGAGTCTTTGCGTGGAATCTATGTACACCTTACACATCTCTGAAACTAGAGTCGTGAGTCTGTCCTTTATTGTTGGTTGGGGAAACCAAAAGTGTCTCATAATTGATGAGCCTTGTTATGCTGAAGCGTTTGTCTGTCACCTGTTTTGGGAAACCCGTGTTTGTTGTCACAATTGACTGTGGCGGCCACATAGTTCTTGGCTAGGTTTGGTTTGTTGTTGTTGTATGTTCGTTGTTGAGCCTTGTTGTTTTTTTTATTTGTATGGGGACAAGATTAAGGAAACCGGTTGTATGACCTGTGTGTAACCACTCTCCAGGTGAGAGAGTGAGCGGAGGAAGGAGAGAGCTCCTGGAAGGAACCCTGTAGTTGCCACAGAGCTCGGAGATTTCTGGTCCAGTCTGTTGTTGAAGCCCAAGGCAAGGGAGGTTAGCAGCCAAAGGACTGTCTAGGTGATAGAGAAGGTGTATACTCCTTGGGTGTGACATGCATGTGGGGAAGGAGAGTCTATGGGCAGTGGGAATAAGTGGTTCCTGGAAGAGAATCCTCCTTATTTTATGTGTATTCTTCCTGTAAACCTTACCTAGCCTAGGATTCTTTACCCGGTGGAGCTTAGTCCCATATCAGGGGTGACCTACTATTGAGAGTGATGAGCAGCGTGGTCTAAGGCTGGGAGGTTCGTGGAAGGTCTACACGCAATTAGTGGTGCGTGACAGTTTCAAAGATAAGTGTCACTATGTTTTGTAATTTTGTAATTAATTAAATTGCATACCTGTGATTCTTGCAATGTTATCACGTATTTTGTTGTGCATATGAATTATTGTTATTTCCATTAACTCTGAAATGCTAGCAGTAATTCTATGTTTAACTGTAATTAAGCGTTTTAAGTTCATTAGAATGCATAATGTGTTACAGAAGTGTTTTTCCGTGTAGTAGTATTGGCCCGACCGTGGGGTTGATGGTCGGGGGCGTTACACAAGGTATGCGGCATCATGCAAGGGAAGGATTCAATGGCCTTATTTAGTTGTAAATAGTATGTGTGGAACACCACATTCGACTGTCATTGTTTTACCATGTCGCTCGAATACTAGAGCATAGTGAACTTCGTGGCTAGTGGGTCAAATGGCTCGATTTCAGGGAAGGTCGCTCCTTCCGGCATATTCCAAGAAATAAAAGTGACGAGGATCAATAACCAGCTAAAATGAAACTCGTAACCCTGGTCTTGTGCTTCGCAACAGTCTTGTTCTAATTGGTTGATGAGATAGCTCGCCTAGTTCATTTGCATCCCATCCATGCATTTTCCTCTAAGGTCGACGACAAACCCCATGACTTGCATGGGTCTGTTCTTCCAGACTAGTTTACCAACAATCAACTGGTAATATAGGCGCACTGCACCATTCTAGATGGAGGTTACCTTGTATCCTCGCTTCCTCTTCTCCACATCGTCATAGGTGTCTTTTATGTGCTGCGCCAGGGCGCGATCTGCATCCTTCCCTGGGTAAAATTCTTGAGGGTCTGGTCCTTGCATGCTTAAACCGGTGATCCGATGGATCAACACCAGATCTACGGTGATGCATCTGTCTAACCGCAGGTAACCTCCATGGTAGCAATACAAGAGGAGTTTAACACACGCGTTAACCTCTTGATGTCTGCCAAAGTGTGGTATCTTCATCACATTAAGAATGGTGAACCTTGTGATGTCCATGGTCCACGGTTGGGGGATTATCTTTGACTTATTCCCCGTTGTTTTGGTCAAGTACTTGTGTGGGGAGAGAATCTCATAATTCTTGTGATATCCCAAGTTAAAATCACTGATTTTCAGCATTAGAATCTGTCCCAATTGTGATCCAACTGCAAGTATCCCCTTCGGGAGGTACACAATGATCAATGTATAGTCGAAGTCCCATGGGACATTGTCACGACTAACCGCACCAGCCAGAGGCAGGATGTATTAGGGTATGAATGATGGGATGAGCTTCGCATTCGCCAAGTCATCGCGATGCTTGCTCCGCTTCTCTATCGCAGTTTGGGATGGTCCAGATCGACGTCCAGTCGATGGGGATGCTTGCACTCCTCTCATTGATGAAGCTTGTGCTCCTACGGACATGACCTTCTCCGCCATGAGGTCTATGAGGATCTGTTCGATGGATTTCTCTACTGCGCTAAAGTCAACTGACACACATGCTCGAGATCAGATATCTCAGGTCGGTGAACAAAAACTTAATGTAATAGAATGGGTGGTGAGGTCTCAATAGGCACAATGCGGTAACAATGAATTATTTGTGGGCTCGGATACTCACAATTCGCAAAAGTGTTATTAGTGAAACATTTGACAGGATAAATAGACAACGTCATAATGAATTCCTCCAACGGACAAGAATGCCTCCATCAATGTGATTCCATCTGTTATCGCGCAGTCTCAACGGTCCAATGGCGATCTTTCCTGCCATAGCTGCATTTCTAGTTGTTCTAGAGCGTCTTTCTAATGGTCAGGACACCTCCAATGGTCATATTGCTTCGTCATGGAGAAGTGGAAATCTACACTACTCTGCTATTGCGACAAGGTTCCAATGTTGTAATCCTTCTTTCTCCGAAGTCTTCTCTGAAACTTCCTGCAATTTCTCTAACTTTTCTTTCTTCTTGCTAAGCTTCCTTGCCTTCTTTCCTGTGATTTGAGTCATTGGGTTCCTCTTTCCATTGTTGTTCTTATCTCCTCTTGGCATAGTAACTTCGCACTGATGAGGGTCTTTCACAAGGTTCGAGGGTAATACTTCTTCTCTTTCTAGACTAGGTGCTCTACTCTCCCTTATGAACAGGTGTTTCGAGTCTTCCTGTGTTATTTCAACTTCGACAACCAGGTCTCTGGCCCTTAGTAGCTTCGACTTGTCCTCTTGTTCTTCTAGTAAGTGTGCTATTCTCTTAGCCATGAAATCCCTTAATTCTTGTTTTTTCTGTTCTAGAGCTTCCTCTTCTTCTTTCCTTCGAATCTAATCTTTCTCAATCTAGGTTTTTCCTAGAAAAAGTGCAAAGAGGGCGTTGTTCTCAACAAAATTAATGACCTCAAATTCTTCCTCTGTTGAAGTTCCATGAGCACTCATAGGTACTTGCGTAAGTCTTCCACATAGGTTTATCATCTTCCCTTTAAATAATCCTATTCCTCCCAATGAAGGAACCATAGCAGGCTTTCCCAAAATTTCCCAAGTTCTTTCTGTTATGATATTCACCTATGTTTCCTCATCTAGAACATAGTGTATGTCAAAGTCTCTTATTCTTATTTCTATGTACTTCTTCTCTTTTAAGATCTCTGATAAACTAATGTCTCTGTGATAATTCAGGGTTTCTTTCATCTACAATAATATAGTCTCTGATTCTCTCTGGTGTTCTAGCATGTTCTTAGATATTTGACCTTCCTTGTGGTTTTCTTGTCTCATATTCATATTTTTAACTTTAGAAATCATTGGCGGTCCAAAACTTCATGATCCATAGCTTTACAAAAAAGACAAATAGGAATTCTACCAGGGCATTTCTTAGCACGATGTCCCGGTCTTCTACAACTATAACAAAGAGTTAATCCTCTCTTTCTCTTAAATGATCCCCAACCTTTCTTGTACTGCGCATTGGGATCACAGTGATGAACCTGCAAAAAATTCTTTCTAGGATCCTACATCCATTTGTTAGTCCAAAATTCCTTTCTATGCATAGGAATAACATATCTTTCAGATCTATTCATTTCACATCTTCTTTCTTCTAGTTGTGCCCTAGTTTTCAGACTAGGACAAAATCTATCAAATCTACCTAGATCCATTCTTTCGAAACAAAAATTTTCACGTATCTTACCTTTATCAGTGCACAAAGATTTAAGATCTTACCTCTTTTCTTCAGATCAGACTTCTTTTCTTATCACAAAGCTTCACAAGTCAAGTAGACTACTGCGCACTAGAGTAACAGATCTACGCACAGAGATTTCTTTTCTTCAGTTCCCAACAATCACAATTTTAGGTCCTGACAACGGAACCATTTGTTGGCACAAGGGCAGACCTACGGTTCAATGCTTCAACAATGCACCAACAAAACCCTAACTACCGACCCTTTTGGCAACACTTGCGAAGCAGATGAAGTCTCACCTGAGGTAGAGGCAGGGGGGGTTGCAGGACTCAAGTGTCTACAACCTATATGGGACATAGATATGTGATCAAATTACTTAACAGATAATTTAGCAGTTAACATTCATTAGTATTTAACCCTTATTCACATAATAGGTAAAACTCTAATTACAGAGTAGCGCAGTAGTCAACAATATCTAACATATCCAAGCACTTAACACATAGAAATAGATCATATCTAGCATTCATTCACATCACTAAGCACTAAGCTACTATATCAGATGCATATAACATACATAAACATTACAACACTAAGCATAAATCACATCAATCACACAAAGAAACCATAACATAGGATATATGTGGTTCACCCCCAGCGTGGGGCTACGTTCACCAAATCTTCATCTTATTTATTTTCATTTGTCGATATTCTTACATGCACAGAGCCACAAACCAACTTTGCATAGGACAGGATATCTATACGCACCTTGCCAGATCCTCCTTCCCCGAGCTAGGTTCAAGCACTGAGCCTTCTTACAATCACTCGCACTTAGCTCTGCAAGTTCTAAACACACAGTAGGCACGGAGCTAACTCAATCACGTAGATTCAACTACTGACATTACTTGCACTTAGCACAACACAACACTTATCTTACAACTAACTCTTTCTTACATCGCCTAGCTTCACCCATACCCATTACATAAACCCTAAACCCAAAAATCCCACAAAAGGGGGTGAGATCCCGTGATCTTTGCTTCACCTTGCACTCCGTCTTCGACCAGCCTGGCGAAGTCCCAAAATTGGTCAAACATGACCAACATTTCCTCAAAACCTGGTCAAGGGCCAACATATCTTTGACATATCCTTTTCTTGATTTGGTTTCTTCCTTGAACCAAATTTATTCTTATTCCTGAAATTCTTGAACTTTGTTGTGAAGGCTTGATCATTGTATTTATTTTGAGATTTTTCTTTTGTGTTAATCCTTGATTCTTCTTGTGCACAACAAGTCCAAAGCTCTTCAAATGTGGGATACTCCTTTCTTGTGTTCATGCTTGCGGCAAATGAATCCCATGTATTGGGAAGGCCATTAAGTACTATATTTACCGGTTCCTTTTCTGAAATGATTTATTCAATAGCTTGTAGTATATCTCTTAGCTTAGAGATTCTTACAAAGTATGATGTTATGCTATCATCATCATTCATTCATGTCATGGAGTTCATTCTTCAGACTCATTACTTTTCCAATTTTTTTGACTAAGAAGAGGTTAGTTAGGGCAGCATACGTCTTCTTATATGAGTCAAGATGAGAGATGTAGGGTATCAAGTGGTCTTTTATAAAGTCCACTATGATATTCATATCGTTGATGTCATTGTCCTTGAACTTCTCCATAACTACAACGTTATGAGGCTCCTTCTCTTTTCCCACTTCAAACTGTGGTTCCATGATCTTTCCTTTCACGAGATCCAACACTGTATTCTTAGCAAAGATGAGATAAATCTTTGTATTCCATGCTCTGAAGTTAGAAGCCCCTTCTAATTTGTTTTCTGTCTTTATAGAGTAAGTCATTACTGCTTTGAATTGGTCAACCTTTGACTTTGACTTTGACCAAAAAATAAAACTTGACGTCTTGGCTTGTTGAGAGTACCATGAGGTGCATTAGGCTAGGGTGCACTGGGCTATCCAGAAATTAGGTCAATCTCTTCACTTAATGTGCCTTAACAAGAGGGTTAGGGTTTTGTTGCCGTAATAAAACTTTGAATCCAATTGCAACTATAACTGAGAAAATCCTCCTAATCTATCTTCCAGCGGTTAGACTGTTCAAAGATAGTGTGGGCCCATAAACTATTATAAAAGTAAGTGTGCTCGTTTCACCATAGACAATATAGCAATATTGTCACCCAACCATAGGCCGAAGCCACCCCCAAGCACCTTAACCTTGACAGAGAGACTAATTATGGAAGCAAACCCTAGACCCAATATCCAACCAAGGTAGCGTACCTCTCTCCAGAGCTAGTGTACCAAGTAGAAAGTCCAAACCATAAACAAGAGAAATTCCAAGCCAAAACCAAAAAAATTTCCAGTTGCAATAGTTGCAACTGCAACGCCTCTCCAAACTTGTGCACATTTGGTCTTATGCAATTATGAGAGAGAGAGTGTCAAATGAGCTCTAGCACCCTCTTATTTATAGTCTCCAAGTGACCTAACTGGGTCGACTTCTACTCCTGGAGGCTAATAACTTAATATTACATTTTCTCTTGAGCCGACTTGTCTTCTAGGGTTCGTATCCAACCGTTTAGGATTTCTCTAACTTCCCAGAATATTCTAGTCTTGTCAAAGGTTACACGTGGAGGTTAATACCTCCCGCAGCTACCATAATATCAAAAACTGCATCCTTGACTGAGACACTACTTCTAAGACTGTGAATAAAACATTGCAGACTGCAACATGGACAAAACAAGAAGAGATAAGTTGGAAGATTTACAAGCCAAGAATGCGAAGCTTCGAGAAGAGAACGAGATCTTAAAGGCATAGGTTAAGATTTTTAACCAAAGGATGATAGAGATGGAGAAGCACATGAAGACCTCTGCCCAATTTTTTCCATTTCTCAAGAAGAATTTTGAAGAAGGCCAAGACTCCCTCACTTCTATCAAAACAGACTGGGACAAGCACATAGCACAACTTGCACACCTTGGGGAGAAGGTTATCCAATTGGATAGTTGGAAGGAGGATAGGATCATATAGATGATGACACATCTACAACAACTATTGGAAGAAAATGAGAAGGCATTGGAAAGGTTTCAAGAAAATGTCCAAGAGCACAAAGGAGTAAGGAAAACTTCCATTGCCACCACAAATGCTAGCACCATGATTGAGACCAGTTTGGTAAGTTGACCTTCCACAAACACCTCTCAAGAAAAATTTGGTGAATTCGATAAGCATACCAAAGGTATTGGCTCTAAAATTCTAAAGAAAATGGGTTATGATGGACAAGGGTTAGGAAAGAGGAGACAAGGCATCATGACCCCCATCGTAGTCACACCCCGGGCTAACCATGCAGGCCTAGGCTTTGATGGCAGAAGTAAAAAATCCATCAATATGAAGAAAATGATTTCCATGAAGGAAACCAACATGCCAGAGTTAGCTTGCTCATCAAGATAAGGAGAAACAACAGTGAGTGAAGGTGTCCTCACCAACACCTCAACCTTGTTATATTTTCTTAAATTTTCATAGAAATAGATTTACTAGAGTATTTATATCTTCTTTTGAATTCAACAACCATATACTAAAAATATAAACAGGATAAACAAGCACATGAAGATACAAATATTTATCCTGGGAAAACCCCAAACCTGTGGAAAAACCCAACCAACTTTGTTAGAGATAATCTTTATGATAATACAATACAACCATGAACAAGCTTTATTCACAAGAGCAAAATTGATAATGAATAAACCCTAATAAAATAACTTATCTCTTCTCCTTGTCAAACCCTAGCGAGGGTAGTTGAGCTACCACACAATACTAGTGCAACTCTCCTAGAGATAACACATAAGAGAAATCAGGACTCACCAAGAAACCCCAATTGTTGTAGTAGCTACGTCTTCTTCCTGCCTTAGAGTTGCGCCTTCTTCTTGAGTGAGATAGTTGTGTGAGTGAGTGATCAAATGAGCAAGGTGTCACTTTGTTTATAGTCTTCAAGTCACTTAGTTGGAGCCGACTTCTCTTCCTGGATTTCTATTTTTACTTTATTCTTTTCCTGTGGGCTGAATTCTCTTCTTGTAAATTCTATTTCCACTTTATTCTTTTCTCATGGGTCGAATTTTCTTCCAAGGTGTTCTTCAATTGTTCAATGGTCTTCCTTTGAATTCTTGGAATATTCTTCTTCTCTAAGAAAATTTGTTCAGGAGGGAATACCTCCCACTGCTACGAAAACATCAACACTCCATCTTAGGTAGGAAGGTATTCTTCTAAGATGTTCTCTTCTAGTAGTCCCCATCACACCCATCCATTTCACATGGCATTGGAAATACTACCACCATAGTCAGAATACTACGTTGCAAGTATCTATGTTGTTTCTCCTCTCCTAGTAGTCCATGTTGATGTTACAATAGCTGCGGGAGGTATTAACCTCTACGTGTAACCTTTGTCAAGACTAGAATATTCAAGGAAGTAAGAGAAACCCTAAATAGTTGGTTAATAACCATAGAAGACAAGTCGACTCAAGAAAATAACTTCTATTAAATTATTAGCCTCCAAAAGTAGAAGTCGGCCTAGTTAGTTGACTTAGAGCACTATAAATAGAGGGCACTAGAGCTCATTTAGACTCACTCACTCTCACGACTTCATAAGGACTAGTGGTGCGCATGACTGGAGGAGAGCTATAACTTCTAGCTCTCCTCCAGTCATCCCATACCCGTTACATAAACCCTAAACCCAAAAATCCCACAAAAGGGGGCGAGATCCCGTGATCTCCGCTTCACCTTGCACTTTGTCTTCGACCAGCCTGTCGAAGTCCCAAAATTGGTCAAACATGACCAACGTTTCCTCAAAACTTGGTCAAGGGCCAACATATCTTTGACATATCCTTTGCTTGATTTGGTTTCTAATTTCTTGAGCCAAATTTCTTCTTATTCTTGAAATTCTTGAACTTTGTTGTGAAGGCTTGATCATTGTATTTATTTTGGGATTTCTCTTTTGCGTTAATCCTTGATTCTTCTTGAAGTCCAAAGTTCTTCAAATGTGGGATACTCCTTTCTTGTGTTCATGCTTGCAACAAATGCATCCCATGTCTTGGGAAGGCCATTAAGTACTATATTTACTAGTTCCTTTTCTGAAATGATTTCTTCAATAGCTTGTAGTATATCTCTTAGCTCAGAGATTCTTACAAAGTATGATGTTATGCTATCATCATCATTCATTCATGTCACGGAGTTCATTCTTCAGACTCATTACTTTTCCAATGTTTCTGACTGAGAAGAGGTTAGTTAGGGCATCATACGTCTTCTTATATGAGTCAAGATGAGAAATGTAGGATATTAAGTGGTCTTTTATAGAGTCCATCATAGTCACACCCTGGGCTAAACATGCAGGCCTAGGCTTTGATGGTAGAATTAAAATATCCATCAATATGAAGAAAATGATTTTCATGAAGGAAACCAACATGCCATAGTTACGTTTCTCATCAGGAGAAGGAGAAATAACAGTGAGTGAAGGTGTCCTCACCACCACCTCAGCCTTGTTATGTTTTCTTAAATTTTCATAGCAATATATTTACTAGAGTATTTAGATATTCTTTTACATTCAACAACCATATACTAAAAATATAAGAAGGATAAGAAAACACATGAAGACACAAAGATTTATCTTGGGAAAACCCCAAACCCATGGAAAAACCCAACCAACTTTGTTAGAGATAATCTTTATGATAATACAATACAACCATGAAAAAGCTCTATTCACAAGAGAAAAATTGATAATGAATAAACCCTGATAAAAGAAATTATCTCTTCTCCTTGTCAGATCCTAGCGAGGGTAGCTGAGCTACCACACAATACTAGCACAACTCTTCTAGAGATAACACACAAGAGAAATCACCAAGACTCACCAAGAAACCCTAGTTGTTGCAGTAGTTGCGTCTTCTTCTTGCCTTAGAGTTGTGCCTTCTTCTTGAGTGAGATAGTCGTGTGAGTGAGTGATCAAATGAGTAAGGCGTCACTTTATTTATAGTCTTCAAGTCACTTAGTTGGGGCCAACTTCTCTTCCTGGATTTCTATTTTCACTTTATTCTTTTCCCGTGGGCTGACTTCTCTTCCTGTAAATTCTATTTCCACTTTATTAATTTCTTGTGGGTTGAATTTTCTTCCAAGATGTTCTTCAATTGTTCAATGATCTTCCTTTGACTTCTTGGAATCTTCTTCTTCTCTAAGAAAAGTTGTCCAGGAGGGAATACCTCTCGTTGCTACCAAAACATCAACACTCTATCTTATCTAGGGAGATATTCTTCTATGATATTCTCTTCTAGTAGTCCCCATCACACCCATCCATTTCACATGGCATGGGAAATACTACCACCATAGTTAGAATACTATGCTACAAGTATCTATGTTGTTTCTCCTCTCCTAGTAGTCCCTGTTGATGTTACGATAGCTACGAGAGGTATTAGCCTCTACATGTAACCTTTGCCAAGACTAGAATATTCTAGGAAGTAAGAGAAACCCTAAATAGTTGGTTAATAACCCTAGAAGACAAGTCGACTCAAGAAAATAACTTATATTAAATTATTAGCCTCCAGAAGAAGAAGTCAACCCAGTTAGTGGACTTAGAGCACTATAAATAGAGGCCACTAGAGCACAATTGGACTCACTCACTCTCACGACTTCATAAGGACTAGTGGTGCACATGACTGGAGGAGAGCTACAACTTCTACAGTAATGACTTGGTATTTAGTTAAGGTTTGGACTTTCTGCTTGGTACGCTAGCTTTAGAGAGAGGTATGCTACCTTGGTTGGCTATTGGTTTTAGTTATTACTTCTGAAATTATTTTGTCTGTCAAGGTTAAGGTGCTCGAGGGTGGCCTTTGTGCCTATGGTTGGGTGACAATATAGTGATTTTGTCTATGGTGAAACAAACACACGTATTATTTTAAGAGGTTATGGGCCCACATTATCTTCAGACAATCTAACCATTGGAAGATAGATTGGGAGGATTTGCTCAGTTGCAGTTGCAGTCTGAGTTTTGTTGCAACAACGAAACCCTAACCCTCTTGTTGATGCAACTTAAGTGAAGCATTTGACCTAATTCCTGGATAGCCTAGTGCACCTCCTGGTACTCTCAACAAGCCAAGGCATCAAGTTTGAGTTTTTGGTTCAAAGTCAAAGGTTGACCGATTCAAATTCAAAGTTTGTGTTAGAAAAACAGGACCGCGGAGCAATAAAATAAAACAAATGCAGAAACAAAACACAGAAGACACACAATACAAGAGAGACACAGATTTATGTGGTTCACCTAGTGTGGGCTACGTCCACCAGAGAAATTTCCAGGTCCTTCCTTTATTATTATCCAACAAATGAAGGGATACAACCTATAGCAAAACCCGTTGTAACTTCCTCTTCTTTCTCTCACAGTCTCCTCTCTCAGAATACAATATTCACCA
>CBVK0100543055.1:0-17947 GCA_900067695.1 Picea abies | reverse complement strand
ATAGTATAGCATGTGTATTATGTATAGATGGATGTTGATGTTATCCTTTGATTGTTTGTATATGCATATGTGGGACCTCGCGGGCGCGAGGTTGAGTTGGTTAGAGCGCTACCGCATCAGGGGTCGGTGAGACCTCCGCGGGGAGAGCCGCGGGTAGGAGAGCGACGATGACGGGAGGATGCTAAGGCGAGACCTACTAGTGATGAGAGAGTAGCAAGGAGACACCATTTTGACAACCCTGGTGCAGGGCCATCACATGCTCCTCCAGCCAAGGCCGGGGGAGAGTCTGAGGATATTCGTCGTTGCTTGGAGGCGGTGCTACAGGGAGTGCATGAGGGCATGTTGTCATGTATATAGGACAAGGGCATCCTAGAGCAGTGTGTGGGGGTTCCGTTGATGTAGAAGACTGTGGTTCGAAGAGCGGAAGTAGCAAATGCTGCGATGACTAAGCGGCTACCTCCAAGTCCGGAGGGACCAATAGCAGGTGGGGCACCACCTCTTGAGCGATGGCCAGGTGGTGGTGCTCTAGAGGCACCATGAGTGTCTCTGTATGTATTTTTGTATGTTATATAAGCTGGTGAGCCCATTTGGTGTGGTGACACCAATTTTGTACTGAGGTGATTCGCTGACCTACGGATTTTGTACATGATGTACTCTATTTTTTGTAAACATTTTGATGGCACATTTGACCGATATATATATATATATATATATATATATATATACACATTTTTGGATCTTTGTGATGTTCACATGTGTGTGAGAATTTTTTAAATGTTGTTTATGATGTCTAATCTATATGTTGTGACATACTTCTGATGGTTTATGTGTGTGGAAAGGTGTCTTGATGTGATATATGCCAATCTAGTACAACGTTAGCCATGTTATCTGTGATTTGATTAAATTGTCTTGGAATGTGTAAATGTAATGAAATCAAAATGTCGAGGTAAAATTCTAACTTGCAAGTATTTGCGAAATAGGCAAGGATCGCGAACATGATACACATTGTTAAGATGGAGGATGACCAGTTGGGAGTTGAGTAAGACTCTAAGGTGACGAATACAATGACGGCTGGCATCAGCGAAGAGACCAATGACGATAGTGTACTCGGCTTGGTTGTTGATTGTTGAGCCTGTTATCGCACGGTTTGTAGGAAGGGTTTAGGCAGCTTGAGTCAAGGCTTGAAACCGGCGTAACAGGAGCTTCCCCACCCACTATCACCTCGATGGCGGGCTCTTTCTATTTAGGAGGGCTGGTCCAAGGGAGACGTCCCTATGTAATCTGGGTTTCAGAAGGGTTAAGGGATAATGGATCAAGATAAGAAGTTCCCTTTCACAGATTACTGCCAATGATGAGATAGTCAAAAGAGATATTCCACTGAAAGGCACCTGTTTGTGAGACAAGACAAGTAAAACTAGAATATGTGTTGCAGTGGTTAGTGCTTCAAAGCATTAATGACTATCTTTCAAAATATATATATGAGCAATGATTAAATGCTATTATTGACGAAGTCAATGATTGCTAATTAAAGACAAATGACTTATATCACTTCTTCAATAAATGCATAAAGATAAAGGCATTCAGTGTGTACAATTAATCTCAATTATATCATAATGCAATATAAATCTACTCAATATATAATGTTGTTGCGTCACCTATATTGTTGCTGCTATACATATGACGTCAGCCCTAATATTTAGGTCAAAAGAAAGACAATGAGAAAAACGTTTTTTCAAATAAGCCTGAAGATGCAATGAATGACTCAATGTCTATCAAAAGAGGTGAGAAAAGTCACAACGTTGCAAGGTAAGCAAGAGATCAAAGCATGTGACATCACCTATATAAAATTTGTTGTAGGTTCTAGGGTTAGCTAGCCAAGAAGTGGACGTTGTAGCAAATTCAACCAATGAAAAGTGATGAAACCTCTATGGCTATGATGAGATGACTAGGCCACACCTTTCTATCCAAACACAAGTTTAAAATCAGCAAGACGTCATCTCATTAGGGTTAGTTCAAAATCGCTAGGGTTAGACGCTAGGTTAGTTAGGGTTTCAACAATAAAGAGTTTTGAAAGAGATTTTAACCACAAACAAGCTCAAGAATACTTCTAGACTAGTGCCTTGGGTTAATGGAGTCAATTGAAGTGAGACTAATGGTTTAGGAGAAACTTAAACTTAAAGACAAGAGAGTTAGGGTTTGATGGTGTTGCTATGGCAAGGCCACCAACCCAAAACCCTAAGAAGGAAAGACTTACCTAGGTGTAGCTAAAGCTAGGCCTAAAGCTTCCTCTTCTCTCCTTAAGACTTCTTTGGCAAAACGGCTAGCTTACAAGCACAAATCTAGGGCTGAAAAGTGTTGCTTACATACAAGGCCTTTCAAAACCCTAGAAGTAAACTCTAGGTGTAAACTAAATTAGGCCTAGGATGCCTTCTTTCTTCAATTTGTGCTTAAAATTACCTCAAGATAAGAGGGAATTTAGTGTAGCTATGGCTAGGCTAAAATTCCTTCAAATCAAATGGCTATAAGCTTTATTCATGGGGACATGAAGCCACAACCTACTTGTGTGTTGGCTCCCTAGGGTTTCAAGAATTAAGCAAACAACAAGATAGCAATGTATGCAAGATGTTAAATCAGCAACCATTCATCCAAGAAGTTTTGATGAAAGAACACTTACAAAATCATGAAGAAGCATAATCCATACCCTAGTTGTAAACCTTCCAATGAATAAAAGCACCACTTGCTCAAAAAAATAGTCCTCCAAGAAGTTGCGCCTCACTCCAAAAGAAGAAGAAAACCAAGAACAAGAGCTAAGAATGTATCTCTCACAAGAGAGCAAGTTGTGTTACGATAAAATGAAGAGGCAACGTCCTCTATTTATATGATCTCATGACCTTTAATTTACAAAAATAGGTCAACAAAACAGTCGACAAGGCTGACATTACATTATCCAATTAATTTGTCACTTTAAATGCTAAAATGCAAAAAATGAGCTAATAATGGAGACGCCAGGCCCCTTTAGGGGAGACATTGGCCCCTTTAGGGGAGACATTGGCCCCTTTAGAGCAAAATCATCATCCTGCCACCCAGACGTTGGCCCCCCTAGGGCCCCTGCTGGACGTTTTCTAGAGCAGAGGGCAGCGTGTTGGGCTTGTTTGGCACACTTAGCAGGCTGCAGGAGCCCGAGGGGGGCCAACGTCTGGGTGGCAGGATGATGATTTTTCCCTAAAGGGGCCAACGTCTCCCCTAAAGGGGCCTGACGTCTCCATTATTAGCTCATTTTTGGCATTTTAGCATTTAAAGTGACAAATTAATTGGATAATGTAATGTCAGCCTTATCGGTTGTTTTGTTGACCTATTTTTGTAAATTAAAGGTCATGAGGTCATATAAATAGAGGACGTTGCCTCTTCATTTTATCATAACACAACTTGCTCTCTTGGAGAGATATCTTTCTAGTCTTTTTGTCTTGGTTTTTCTTCTCTTTTGGAGTGAGGTGCAACTTCTTGGAGGACTATTTTTTGGCAAGTGGTGCTTTTATTCATTGGAAGGTTTACAACTAGGGTATGGATTATGCTTCGTGTTCTTTCATCAAAACTTCTTGAATGAATGGTTGTTGATTTAACATCTTGCATACATTTCTTATTGTTGTTTGCTTAATTCTTGAAACCCTAGGGAGCCAACACACAAGTAGGTTATGGCTTCATGTCCCCGTGAATAAAGCTTATAGCCATTTGATTTGAAGGAGTTTTAGCCTAGCCATAGCTACACTAGATTCCCTCTTATCTTGAGTTAGTTTTAAGCACAAATTGAAGAAAGAAGGCGTCCTAGGCCTAATTTAGTTTACACCTAGGGTTTACTTCTAGGGTTTTTGAAAGGCCTTGTATGTAAGCAACACTTTTCAGCCCTAGGTTTGTGCTTGTAAGCTAGCCGTTTTGCCAAAGAAGTCTTGAGGAGAGAAGAGGAAGCTTTAGGCCTAGCTTTAGCTACACCTAGGTAAGTCTTCCCTTCTTAGAGTTTTGGGTTGGTGGCCTTGCCATAGCAACACCACCAAACCCTAGCTCTCTTGTCCTTAATTTTAAGTTTCTCCTAAACCATTAGTCTCACTTCAAATTGACTCCATTAACCCAAGGCACTAGTCTAGAAGTATTCTTGAGCTTGTTTGTGGTTAAAATCTCTTTCAAAACTCTTTATTGTTGAAACCCTAACTAACCTAGCATCTAACCCTAGCGATTTTTAACTAACCCTAATGAGATGACGTCTTGCTGATTTTATTCTTGTGATTGGATAGAAAAGTGCGGCCTGGTCATCTCATCATAGCCATAGAAGTTTCATAAGTTTTCGTTGGTAAAATTTGTCAAAGAGTTCACTTCTTGGCTAGCTAACCCTAGAACCTACAACAGAATTTGTATAGGTGACGTCACATCTTTAGATCTCTTGTTTATGCCTGCAACATTGTGACTTTTGTCATCTCCTTTGATAGATTTTGAGCCATTGATTACACATGTAAACTTGTTTGATAAACGTTGAGCTCTTTGTCTTTAAAAATAACTAAATACTAGGGTTGACGTCACACTTATATAGCAGCAACAGTATAGGTGACGCAACAACATTATATGTATGAGCAGATTTGCATTGTGACTTAACAAGGATTAATTGTATACATTGAATGCCTATATTTTTATGCATTTATTGAAGAAGTGATATAAATCTTTTGCATTTGTTTAGCAATCATTGACTTCGTTAATACTAGCATTTGATCATTGCTCATATATATTTAGAAGATAGTCTTTAATGTTTATGAAGTACTAACCCACTGCAAGCACATATTCTAGTTTTATCTGTTTTGTCTCGCAAACAGGTGCCATCCAGTGGAAGATCTCTTTGACTATCTCATCTTTGGCAGTAATCTAATAAAAAGGGACCTCTTATATTGATCCATTATCCTTTAGCCCCTCTAAAGCCCAGATTACATAAGGACATCTCCCTTGGACCAGCCATCCTAAATAGAAAGAACTCCCCATCGAGGTGACAGTGGGTGGGGAAGCTCCTGTTATGTCGGTTTCAAGCCTTGACTCAAGCTCCTTAGACCTTTCCTACAAACCGTGCGATAACAGAGCCCAAACATATGCCGCTGGAGTGGAGCAGTTCATGTGATGGGAAATAGAGTGTCCAAGAAGCCGAAGTGAGATTTTGTGTCCAATAGCTGGCGTCGTTGGCGTAACTGATGTGGTAGGCCGATGGAGGAAGCATCTGTCAATAACAAAAATCATAGTTTAGACGTGAGGTATGGAAAAAAAGATTAAAAACACTACAAAAGAAATAACCTAGTGTAGAATGGCTACGCTTAGGTGTAAAATTGTTTTAAGTACAACCCGTTGATAGGTTCTTTGAGAGAGAGGCCCTCAGGGGAAGCCAGGATGTATGTGCCTTTAGTGAGACAATGTTGGATAATGTAAGGGCCATGCCATAGTGACTCGAATTTTCTATGGTCAAGCGTATCGTGAGAGATAACGTAAGCAAGGACGAGGTCGCCTTCGTGAAATGAGCAAAGGTTGACATGACGATCAAAGGTGGATTTTGACCGTTTTTTGACTGCCTCATTGTTCTGTAATGAAGATCGACGATCTTCATCCGGGGATTCTAAGTTCAGCAAACGCTCCTCCATTGGAGCAGTGTTGTGTAATAGCTTAATCATGGTGCGTAAGGTGGGAATTTTGCACTTGATAGGAAGAGTGGCCTTGACCCCGTGGCCTATATGAAATGGTGTGAAACCGGTGGCAGTTTTCACAGTCGTACGGTAAGTCCATAGCACGAAAAATAACATATGATGCCAATTGGTTTTATGTTTTTTAACCGTGCACTGCAACATGGTCTTGAGGAACTTGTTAACTGCTTCGACCTGTCCATTGGAATGAGGGTAGTATGGTGAGGCGAACTCGTGGGAGAATCCTAACCTGGATGAGAGTTCGATGAAAATCTCATTCTCGAAATGTTTCCCGTGATCAGAGACTAGTTGGAGTGGTACTCCAAAGCAGGATATGACATGGTTAAAGAAAAAACACGCTGCGATGTCAGCGGTGTTGTTGAAGGTAGGCATAGCTTCAGCGCACTTTGTGAAGTAATCAACTGTGACGACGATGTATTTGTGTTCATTGCTCGATGGAAGGTTGCAAGTCATGAAGTTGATGCCCCATTTACAAAAGGGGCCTGCAGTATTGAATGGTTGTAGAAGAGCAGGTGGTGCTCATGCTTTGTTGGCATAAATCTAGCATTTATCACATGCTTCACGACATGAATGCAATCGTGAAATAATTTAGGCCAAAAGTAACCTACGTAGATGATTTTCTAAGCGGTGGACATCCCCGAGGGGTGGCCTATGCAAGTGTCATTGTGGAAATCGTTCAAGACTCTATCGGCCTCGTCAATAGTCGAGCATCGATGGAGTATGGTGTCGACCCCTCACCGATATAAGATATCTTCGATGAGGAGATAGCGGGGGGCCTGATGGCAAATACGTCGATGATCATCTCATGAGAGGTGGTTACCAAACTTTTGGGTTCGGAGGTAGGCAAGGAGGTCGTCGTACCAAGGATCATCCGAAGTGATGTAAAATTGATCTTCATCAAGGAAGTCGGTATTGACGAGGGAACTGGTAGTATCGGAGGGGAAGGCTGGGACAAGTTCGGTGAGGACAAGAGCTTTCTTTCTCTTGGGTGTTGAAAATTCAAGATCGTACTCCTGAAGAATAACGATCCATCGGGAAAATTTACCCTTAATTTGTCGACGACTGAGCAAGTATTGCATGGAGTTAGAATCTATTATGACTTTGGTTGTGCGAAGAAGAATGTAATGGCGCAGTTTCTGGACTGCGAGGACGAATGCAAGGGCTAGCTTCTCTTCATGATTATATTTCAAGGGTGGTCCTGAGAGGTTTTTACTAATGTAGTAAATGACATGCTCACGATCATCATCTCCTATTTGTACGAGAACTCCTGCTACTGAGATGGCTAAAGCTGATATGTAGAGAATATAATTGTGATTATAGTCGGATGAACTAATTAAAGGGGCATTGGAGAGTGCCATTTTGAGATCGTCGAAAGTGTTTTGGGCATTTTCATCCCAGTGGAATGGGATGTCGTGGCATAGTAAGCGAAGGAAACCGCGTGCTCGAGTGGCATAGTCTGGGACAAAACGCCATAAAAAGTTAGCTTTTCCTTGTAGGCTCTGGAGTTGGCGTAAATTCCAAGGGGGTAGAATTTCTGTGATGGCTTGGACTTTAAGGGGATCCATGGTAATACCTCTTTGGAAAACAATGAACCCGAGGAGGCGCCCGACAGTGACACAGAACACACACTTGAGGGGGTTCAAGCGAATGTTGTATGGCCAACACCTTTGGTAGATGATCCGTAAATCATCAAGATGTTGAGTGCATTTCTTGGATCGAGCTGTAAGGTCGTCCAAGTATGCGATGATGATGTGAGCCAGATCATGAAAAATGTATGTCATAGCCCATTGGAAAGTTGCGCCATCGTTCTTTAGACCAAAAGGCATGACATGATATGCAAAAGTACCCCAAAGGGTGGTAAATGCGGTCTTGTATTGATCAATTGGATGGATTTGGATTTGGTTATAGCCAGAGAAACCGTCAATGAAGGATAAAGCCTCATGGCCTACGCAGTCATTGATAATTTGATCGATGAAAGGCATTGGAAAGTTGTCTTTGGGACGGGCGTGATTGAGATCGCGAAAGTCCGTGCATACACAGATGGTGCCCTGTTTTTTGTTAACGGGGATAGGGTTGGAGACCCATGAGGTATAGGTGATGGGGTAGATGAACCCAACAACACGTAATTTGTCAATATTGGCTTTGATGGCCGCTGCTTTGGATGGGTGTAGCAGTGATTGTTTTTGGCAAACTGGTGTGATATCAGGCTAGGTGTCTATGAGATGTTCGACAATAGAGGGATCAAGGCCAGGCATCTCTGTGTATGACCAAGGAAAAATATACCGGTATTCTTTGAAGAGAATTTTGTAAGTGGTGATTTCTTCAGGAGTGCATGTGGCGTCAATGGTGATTTCCTCGACGACACCATTTTTGATGGAAATATCGATTTTGATGGTAGGGGAAATGTTGACCATATTGCCTTCTTCAAAAGCATCAGGGGCAGGGATAGGGTTCTTGAACCAGTCGATATGCCCTGATGGGATAAAATCATTGGTTTCGACTGCGTATATCGGGTGTTGGTTAGGAGGTGTGAAGGCTTCCTATGAACGGAAGAGCGCTATGTGGTGTAGCGCATCCCATGGGTAGTCGGGGGTGGTTAATTCCTCGAGTATGTCCTCGTCACAGTGGAATTATCAAGAATACAATGGGATCAAAAAGAGTGATATCGGTGACTGTCACTGTGTGGTTGTCTTCTGGTGATGAAGAAGTAGAGGGGATGACGCAATGAGATTGCAATGGTTCGCTTGACATAAACCAAATATCGAGACACTGAGGGTTATAAATGGTAGTTGGGCATAAAATTTCCGTGGGGAAATGAATGGGGGAATTGGGGGGAATTGGGGGGATTTTGGGGTAAATCCTCCTATAAGTCATCCAAGAACCATGGAGTAGGGAGTGCTTCTGGCTCAGGAGAAATAATATGAAGAATCTCTAGTGATAGGGTAAGGTTAATCATCGATTCTATAGGGGGTGTAGGAATTTGAATCAAGGTCACTTGGTGTTGTCTATATTCAATAATCATAGAACATTGATATGTGAAATGATCTAAGGATTCGTAGAGAGAGAAAGGGCATCTTATACATTTGTTGACTGAAGTCCTGACATAATGGATGTCAGTGACGTTTGGTGTGGATGATGTAGATGGATTGGGTTCGTGTTGGAAGCTCTGGCATACTGCTATTAATGTCTATTGGAATTGAGGTAGCACTGGGCAATGGTGTGTATAATGGACATATTCTGAACATATGGTGCAAGCGAATTTGGTTTGCAGTCCTTTGCTACTTATGTTAGGGGAGGTAGTGGCAGTACTTGATGAAGTGACAAACGGTGATGGTGTTTGATTAAGTTGAATTAGGTTATGTAACTCGGGTATAGATGGGCATTTGTTGGTTGGGTGTCCATTTTTCTCACATAGTGCGCAAGGAGGTTGGACACGTGGGGGTAGGGGAGCGATGGGATCTTTAATTTTTATGTCTGCCCCCAGCTCTAGCAACGGTGGTAGCGAGTGGGGATGTTGGTGGTGTTGGAATCTGCATCAGAATTCCTTCAGTTTGAGGAGGGAGGGATGGTTGAGTGACCATGGCAGGTGGATGTAGATACCATATTGGGAAGGGTAAGCATTGCAGCTAATTGGAAATCTTGTACGCCTAGTGGAGGGTAAAAGAAGGGGATTTGAGTAATGTCTTGGGGAACTGTCTCCCAAACTAGGATATGGCCTTGGGATGAGGTGAAATTGTGAACTAGTGGAGTCGACGAGTTCGCATAAGATTCTTGAGGAAGGAGCTCTGCGACTAGTGGGACGTCAGATATAAGAGAAGCTTCACTGTGAGGAAGGGTATCCTCAATGTTAGTTCCTTTAGACGAGACGACACATACCTGGTTGGGAGGATGAATGAGTAGTGGTGCACCATGGTAAGTTCCTAACAAGGATGGGTCTTTGAAAATTTTGGGCCCCATCTCGATGAGTGGGTATGCCTCGAGATTAATGTGAACGAAAGGGAGAATGTTATCGATGTTGGCAGAAGGGTTAGGCTCATAATGTGAAACTTGATCAATGGTAATGATCTTCCCGTTATGGGGGAACATCATGGTTCGAAAGACAGAAGAGGCAACTGCCTTCATAGCATACATGTAGCTACGACTGAACAAGATATTGTAATTGAGTGGGGCATCGATAACTTCAATGTCAATGAGAATGGTCTTGCCCCCGAGTTCTATAGGGATATTTTGGAAGATCCCTTCAGGAGAAGATGGTCGTCCCTCATAGGATCTTAAGGTAATGGCAGATGGTATGAGTTTGGGGGAACCAATTTTCTGCCATACATACTTGGACATGATGCATGTGGACGCACCTTCATCAATGATGCACCGATGAACTGTAATGTTCTGATGCATGTGGACGCACCTTCATCAATGATGCACCGATGAACTGTAATGCAGTGAGAGCCGGGAGGCGAGGTTCTCCGTCATCGAGATCAAATGTGATGAGTTGAGTATCCGTAGGGTCGACTGCCCCTAAGGCGGAAAGTAGTGACTTCCGCTGAGTGGGACAAGTTTGAAATACTTCTAAGACTAACATGGCAGTCGGGGATTGTGCCAAGTCATCGACTAAACTGTAATTATGAGCTGCCCTAGCCTGAGGGTTTTGGACATTCCTACGCAATGGGATGCAAGGGATGCGAAGAGGTGTTTCCATGTCAGGGCGAGGAATCATCAACGGGGGTCTCGTTGGTGTTGGGATTGTTTCTAGCGGAATGGGAGGAGACTCAAAGGGTGCATTGTATTGATGACTACGTGTTTGTAGAAGGACTTTTTCCTCATTAGTGAGGAGGATAGTACGATCTACGAGATTGCTTGGATTGAGATATTGTCCCAACTGTGGTGGGGGAGGTTGCATGTCCTGTTGGGTGTTCATCACTCCTTGGTGTGGAATGGGGTTCTGCAGCACGGCTAGGGGTGGTTGTTGCACATATTGTTGTGAGGCCTGCTGAGGGGAAAGTGGTGCTGGAGGATGTGGTCCATTGACAGAGTCTTTCATCCGTTTAAAATCAGCGATTTGGGTGCAATGATGAGTATAGTGACCGAACTCACCACAGAGGGCATAGGGGAAGTTGGTTCGAAGGTTATTGTTATTTTTCCCTTGATGTTTGTTGTTGTTGCCCCCCTGGGGGTTCTAAGACCCTTGATTCTGGTTGTCCCCAGTAGGTTGGTTCTTTTGGGGGTGATTTCAGCCTTGACCTGGGTTGTTATTGTTCCAATTTTTTCCTTTGTTTTTGGCATTATTCGACTGATGGATTGGATTTGTCGTATTTAGCTGTTCAAAATTTTGATATTGTTGAATGGGAAAAGGTTGAACAAAATTCACCCCGACGTGAGGGTGTCCTTGTGGTAGAGCCATGGGTTGTGGAGGGCCAGGAAATGGAAAGTATGAATTATGTTGTGGTAATGATCCGTAAGGTATATAGGAAGATGTGTCACTTTTTCTAGTACTTAGAGTATAAGCTGAGGTAGAAGGAGTACTAGAACTTGTTTAGATAGGTGGGCATATTGTAAGTGTTGGTGGTGGCCCACTGGTGGGTGGAGGAAGGGCAACAGGGTATGGTTGTTGATAAGGGGGTGGAGGATACTAAGGGGTTCCTCCATATGCCGACGGATATTGAGGTGTGCCATACATTGGTGGTTGTTGGGGTTGTGGGTTGCGGTCTGTGGTGTTACCAATCAATCTGTCTATTGAGTGAGACATCCCAGGCTTGTCTTGGCCAAATGGCACAGGTCTTGGGAGATCAAGAAGTACTCTGTACAAGTATCCTGATTGTGAATAGATGAGGTCATATTGTTGAGACTTACTGATAGCTTTTTCTTCTGATTGAGGGAAGATGGAAGCCACATCTTTACCGAGGAGAGAGACAAGTGATCTGAGAAACCAATCAAGACATTGTTGTTTGGTGGTTTCTGCTTTGCACAAACTACGTCATTGACGCCACTCGTGAATGTGATCAGCGATATGTGTGACCAAGGTTTGGTGAAAATTAGAAACATGACGTAATGTCCTAAAAGACGTAATGTCATTCCTCTCAAATAGCACTGGACCTTCCAATAATACTCAACCGTGGGGTCTGAAGCCACCGAAAGAGGAACTAGTGAAGGATGAAGCAATCAATTATAATGAAGGGTAGAGGGGGCATATCTGGAAAGAACTGATGATATTTCCCAATAGCTACACAAAATCCGATCAAGGTGCAATTCTAGCCCACAATTGCCACCTGGGTACATGTCCTAAAATTTGGTCACTAGGTACCTCAATCAAAGTGCACCATTTAGATTTTCGACCTAAGAAATAGGTCACGGGCTGGATCTCATCCAAAAGGTGGGTGCCTCAAGGGGGGATGCACAAAACAACCGGACCTCAGCCTTCAACCTTTCATGGGTATCTCCCTGCCTTATGGTGTTAGGAACACTTGACTTGGAGGATTTAAAGTTCCCCATTTAACAACCTCTATTGTTTTGAAAATGTGAGAACCAGATAACAGGGAATTATTTGGATGCATATCCCCGAAATCCTACCTAGACTAAAAGATTTTTTTTGGCACCTCCTATGGAGAAAAACTTAGTGAGTTTTAAGAAAAAATTTAGATGTGGTTGTTTTGAGAGATTGGGGGTGTGAGCCAATCTCGTTGAAATTAAGTGGGAGTGGATAATTTCATCAAGAAAAGGGTGGGGTGTTTCAAAATCCCTTTGGAAGAAACTTACTTCAACCTCCACATTTCGAGATGAAAACTATGTGAGTGAGAAGTGACTTTCTGTGTGAACAAGTGAAAGTGTGTCAATTTTGAATAATTTAGGTGTCAACTTGCTACATGTGGACTTCACTTGATCCTTACAAGTGTTGATTACCTAAGTTACTATGTGTCATTAGTATAGCCCTATGGAATTGTAAAGTCCCTAGGAAACTAACATGTGGACATGTGGGTCCTTACTATTCCTTTAACTCCCTAATGTGATTTAATCTAAGAAATTTTTGAAACTATCATAGATTGTGATCATGTGGACATGTATGGGCCCGTTACAAAACCCTTCAACTTCCCTAGTGATTTAATCTAAGAAAGTAAATTTCAACACTATCCTATCTTTGTAGCATGTGGGCATGTATGGGCCCATTACAATCTTGAGATGTGTTTGAAAAATCAACTAAGAGGAGTCTTGAGGGGGCTATTGTCCTCTCCTAAAGGTTTAATCTTTTTTAAGGGATATGAAATTCTCCCTCAACCTCTTTCTGATTCTCAAGATCTCTTTGGAGCACGAGAGAAGAGCATACTCAATGATTGATATCCAATTTTTGGTCCCAATGCAAGTTTTATATGTGATTACAAATTATTCCAACTTATACTTAGTCAAAGCAAGCCATCCATGTGGTAAAATGAAAGCAAAAGAGGAAATAATGATTTTAAACCACCTAAGTGCCTATGTTTTTACTAATCCCTTTATATGGAGAGGGAACTAAATGTGGTGCCGTTTACAATGTACATGAAATCAATTTTAAGAAGGCTAGGGGCCTTCCACAAATCACAAAAAGGCTTACAATGTGTATTTTTCTGCACGGGTGCGCGGGTCTCAGACTAGAAAGGGGGTCTTATCACGAGCCAGCCTTATCATTTCTGCAAAAATACTCATGGGTAACACTGTCAGCTCTAGTCACCACGCCAAGGCAGTATCCTTTGGTTAGACCTTGAAGAAAAAAGAAAGAAAAAGCAATAAATAAAAGAAATAATAAAGGCAATAAAGGGCTTGGAAAGAACTACATCCATGACAAGTATAGCTCGCCTCCTACAAAGGCACCCGCGGATAATACCCACCCCTGGTTTTCACTATGTCTGGACATCCTTATACCATACCACCTCGTGTTACATGGATTGAATTATATCCTTTGGAAACTTTCCTCTTCTTATGGATGTTGGCCCAACAGGGCACTTTCTCTTTTCTTCGGCTTTGTATAGTAGGTCAGTATAATGTCTTTGAGCTATTAGATGATATGCTAGGAGTCTTATGCATGCATTTGATAAAATTAATGATGAGATATGAGTGACATTGCTATGATCCAAGGACTAATGAGCCCATGGAGGGTGAAGTTTTTTATGTGCAGGACCATACCTAATGGACAGGTACAAGGTGGACCGATACACATGGGGAAATGATCAGTTTGGACCTCCATCAGGCTGAAGAGCCCATCAGATGGTTGTTGGGACCTCATCAGGAGCAGAGACAAGATGATGATTGATAGAACCTTTGCATAAAAGAGCGAGGAGGACGTTTTCATCCAGGATGCCTTGGCTGAGCCCAGCCTAGGGGGATTGACCCACTGCAGGTGGAACATGTGCTTTCTGATGCCCCGGGATGTCATCTAGGAGCCATGATGTCACCTCCAATGAGTGGTACCTTGACAGAGCAGTGTGGCACGTGTGGCAAAGCTTGGAGGCCCAATGAGGGCCAACGTTTGTCTTCTAGTGCTGAGATTTTCCCTAAAAAGGGCCAACGTCTCCCTCAGAGAGGCTAGACATCCTGCTTATTGCTCATTTAGGCTTTTATTTCCAGTTAAATGTAAAAACAGTATGATTTTAGTAGTCAGCCTTGTCGGCTATTTTAATGACCTAATTTTTAAATTAAAGGTCATTGGATGATATAAATTGAGGATGATTTCCCTCATTTTGAACATAACACAACTCATTCTCTTAGGAGATCTGATTTTTGCGCCCTACTAGGGTAGTTTTGTTGTCTTAAGTGAGATGCACTTGCTATTGGAAGGATATTTTTGGCATTTATGGCATTTCTCTCAAAGAAGGTTTACAACTAGGGTTTGCTTGTGATTTTCTTCATGACATGTAAGTGAACTTTCTTGCAAAACTTCTTAAATGAATGGTTGTAGGTATAATTTCTTACATTTGCTTATTGTATTGTTGATTTAAAACCCTAGGTAACAAGCACACAAGTAGGTTATTGTTACATGTCCCCTTGTTGAGAAATATTTTTCAGCCATTGAAGAAAAGAGATAGAGCCTAGTCGTTGCTACACTTATCTTCTATCTTCTGAGCTAGCATTGAAGTCCATAAGTTGAAAAGAAGAGATGTCCTAGGCCTAGTGATGAGATGTCCTAGGCCTAGGGTTTGACCTTCTAGGGTTTGAAAGCCTTGTCATTGCAACACGTTCTCCCTTAGATTTATGCTTTAAGCTAGCCGTTTTGCAAGTCAATTTAGAGAAGGAGGAAAGAGCATGAGGCCTTACTTAAGCAACATTGGAGTGAGCCTCTTTCCCCTAGGGTTTTGATTCCAGGGCCCTACCTTTGCAGCACCATAGAACCCTACCTTCTAGTCTCTGAGTTATCATCCTTCTGAGACCTTGTGCCCTTATCTTTGACTCCATATACCCTAAGGCACTAATTTGATCTCCAATGTTGAATCTTTAGTGTACAAAACAACTCTTTAAACTCTAAATCTTAAAACCCTAACTAACTAACGCTAACCCTAACTAAGGCTGACGTCATAGTTGGTTATTTTTGAAGCAGCAAGATTTTGACTTTTATGAGCAATTGAGTGATGATCTAAAGCATTTATTGATTGAAGTGTTAATTGAATACATCATTGGCTTTGTCATCTTGATAGTTATTGATGAATTAATGCTCTTTCCATATATAATTGACAACACGTTGATCTCATTGATATCTATTGCTTCACATTGCTTAAATTATATCATATGGTCATATGAAGTGCTAACCTTTTGTATATAGCTTGCATATATATTTTTCTATTGTTTCTTTGTTGCGGGCAGGTGTTCTCATTTGGGACTATACTTCATTATTGGTTGATTAGTCGGACCTTCTGATTTTGGTGGTAACCTGTGAGGGGGAAACTTCAACTATGACCTTATATCTTAGCCTCTTCAAAACCCCAAGTTGTCGGGGACGTCTCCCCTGGGATAACCTCCCTAAAAAGAAAGAACATCCCCATCGTGGTGACGTTGGGTGGGGAAGGTTCCTGTTATGTCAGTTTGTCTTTATCCCTTAGCCTGTGACCTCAACTACAATATGTGTGATAACAGTGCCAATGTGCAAACTGAAAAAGACTTTTGGGAACAGGTGTGCATAAGGCGTTGAGTAATACAGTGATTTTGGCGCATGTGCGCATGATGCGCGATTGTGGGCCAATAAACCCGCGCACAACTATCACACGGCCGTGAAGAAAATTTCGGATGGAATTCTCTCAACTCATCTTTGAATTGGATGTTCTGCAGGTTGGCTTGGGCCAGTTATGGTACCTACAAGTTAAATAAACAAAAAGAAGAGCTAAAATAACCCAAATAGGATAGGGAATTGATACCTTTCCCCAATGGAGTCGCCAATCTATTGCGCCTCTTTTGTCACCTAAATGAGCAAAACAGAGGTGCTTACAAGCTTAGTTGGGTTAGCTAAGCAAGACAACAGTAAAGGAAAGGGTTAGAAGAATAAACATAAAAGACTAAGCTAAGAATTAAAATAGGAAAGGAAAAAACAACTAAACTATTGTGCGTAAGGACATAAGAACAAGAAACAAACAAGACTCATGTCACCAATGGAAAGGATTGTATTAGTGAAAAGAAAACACCGAAGAGAAAGGGGACTTTGGGTCCCTTCTTCCTCCAAGGGACGGCTCTTGGACCCCCAAGATTGAGCTCTTCTTACAACTTGGAAACTTGAAAGAAATGATGAAAGAATCCAAAGCTAACCCACTCAAAAGGTGATGTGGATTACCCAAATGGAATAGTTCTAGTATGCTCTTGATAAGAAAAGAGATTTCCCCAAGAGAATAGCAACAGCATAACCTTACAAATGAATTCCATGAAAATGTAGTGCACCCATGGCCTTGTTTTATAGCACCACTTTGAGGTATTGTGCAACCAGCTTTTAGTGTGAAAAGGGGTTGTTTAGGGCACCTTTAGGTCTTTGACCAGCCACCCAGTCGGATTCAGTCAAGATTTGGATGTCAAATCGACTTGGAAGCTAAACCAGAAGTGGATGGGAGGCCGACCAACATCATAAATGCGTCGTTCTCAGATGTGCGTGGATTTTAGCATCCACAGTCACGCATCGTGCGCATGTGCGTTTTTCCTGTGTTTCTTGATGGTGCATGTGCACGTGCACCCTATGTAGTCATAGAGCATCTTGATTTTATAACTGGTTGTATAGTTTTGGACCTTTTGGAAATGATGTTTTGGTAATTTTGGTCCATGGGTGGACTCATAGCAGTTTGAAGATGTTGGATTCCTGTAACCATTTGCGGATGAAATTTCAGTGATAACAACTTGAGCCCCAACTGCCTCATGTTCGTCCTGTGTCGAGCCTGGCACAAAGCAAAGTTCTTTTCTCACCACTTCCTTGAATGTAGTTTGCTCTGCAAGAAATTCATCTTTTTCCCTCTGTATCTTGGCATTGTCCTCCTTGAGAATCCCCTGAAACTCCTCCCTCTCGTTCTCATAAGCAGTTTCACAGTACCATGTAACTCGTAGTTGCTCCAAGATCTCCTCTCATACTTCTGTCAAGGATTCTATATCCTTTTCCTTCTCCTCTTGGACTCGTTGAAGGTGAGCCTTTGTTGCATCTGCCAATCTTCAAAGTTGGGTGGGTTCTCTTAATGTTTATGTCATTATTATAGTTCTTTGCATTTCATAAAATAAGAGAATAATAAGAACACGATCATTGAGAAATACACATCCACAATAGACACAGCATTTATCCTGGGAAACCCTCTAGGGGAAGAAAACCCAGCAAAACTTCCTTATCATAAATAGCTTATCAAATGTTCAAGAGATAACTCAACCAATACAGAAAATCCTCATCCAAGAGATGCGCCACTCTTCTTCTCCTCTCTCCAACTTGAAAATGCAACTTGCCTCATAAGAGAATGAGCAACTGAAGTGTGTGTTAGAAGTGAGGCGCTGGCCTCTTATTTATATCAATCTGGCACGTGTGAAGAGTCACCATCTAGCAGGGCCGACCTCTCACACTGGGTGGGTAAATCCACCAATAATTAAATCTGGCCCTTTCATTATAACTGTTGGGGCCGACTTCTTCTTCTTCACATTATAATTGTCCGATGACCAATCCGGAAAAGGGGATTTGGTCCTTATACAATTACCGACTTGATTAATCCTCAATGGGGATTAATCTAATAATAATAATAATAATAATAATGACATGA
>CBVK0100543054.1:0-17949 GCA_900067695.1 Picea abies | reverse complement strand
ATCTCTTCTCAGAGATAGCTACCACCATTCGAGCAAGTTGTTTTTAGTTATGCAGTTTTACAGTTTCAACCTATTTTATTTATTCAATAGAATTTATTATTCACTGGATATATTTTTTTTCTCTCCATATATTTATGTTATTGTAGTTAGTCTGTTATTCCTTTCGTTCTGCTCAGAAATCTGAATCACGAGCCCTAAAAATGTTGTTTAGGGCCTCAAGACAACCTCGGAAGTTCACGACCCGAAAACTAGAAAAAAACTGCCAAATTGAAAAACTACCAAGATGAGCCAATTGGAATAGGTGGGTGGCCACTGATATCCACTTGGATTAGAAATTTTGTGAAATATTTTAGTCCAAAAAATTTCATATAATTCCCTCTCGCTCAACCAAGAAGATCACATTTTCCATGGATTATTGATATAGTCTTGATCTCATTGTCACGTGCTCTAGTGAAATCATCCTCCTTTTGAGTGGCAATGTAAGTATTTATGGGAATGCCTACATGAATGCCACCAATGCTATTCCTAATTCCAAGACTCAAAGGTGTAACTTCTATAAGGACCAAGTGGATGCCTTCATTATGCAGCCTGAATTTCATCACCAAATGGGACAACGTCGTCCAGATTTATACTTTTGCAGAGTTTCTTTCCATTGAAGAATTGTTCATATTTAGGGTGATGATGTCCCCCATAACGAGACTTTCATCGCTTTAGATCAGCTTACATACCACAACCCCAAGACACAGTCTAATCCTGATAACATCTTTCCTACCTCTAGGGAAAACCAATAAATCTCATCATTTTCTGATGTTCGTCCTGGTGTCTTCAAAGACTCCACTTTGTTAGGATATTATCACATCCCCCCTAGTAATCATGCCATCCAAACCATCTCCAGAATCCTATTTTTACAATTAACACAAGACCCAAAATGTAAGGTAACCCATCTTCTTCATGAAGTGGGTCAGTAGCACCTGGAAGGAGTTCGTGCAACTTTGGAACATGTGGAACCTCCTACCAAGACAACATCGTTAATTTTTTATTTTCTCATATGGGCGTCTTCTAGACATTGCTTCACATATCAATCACAGTCTCTAATAGTAGAATACAACCTTGTTTTGTCCATATCACATTCTGAGCAGAGTCTCCCAAGAGCCTTGACAATTATTGTCAAGTCCACTTTGTTTCTTCTCTTGAACCGTTGGACCCAATAATTGAGCATCCTATTGTCAAAATCTTCCCCTCTCAAATGTATGTCACTCTAACAGCCTTCACCTTAAATTTACCACCTTCAACCGTAAGAACAAAGACATTAAAGGTACCTCCACCCAAGTCAAAAATCAGGATTGTCTTCTTTTCATTACACTCTATATAGAACCCATAAGCTATAGCCCATAGCTACAGTTGTGTATTCAGTAATAATTCTCATGACATTAAGGTTATGTCCATCCATATCTAGTCATATGAGTGATGTCAATGTTATTTCTAGAGCCAGACAAGTTTCCAATTATTACCAAATAAGAAAACTACAAGCTTGAAAGTATACCAGTGGAGTAACTGTAAGATGCAGTTTAAAGAGATTGGGAGAGATAAAAATCAAGGGACATAGGAAAAAAAAAAAAAAAAACAAAAAAAAGAAAAAAAGAAAAACAAGGGACATAGGAAAAAAAAAAAAAAAAACTAAAAATGAAAAAAATGAAATGAAAATATTCATTACCTTCCTGCTATGATATGGGATTAAATCGCAATAGGATGTTTTATTAAATATGATAGCTTTGATTGGGTTGAACTAGAGAGATGAGTTGTTCCATGGATTTTATAACTTGATGATTGACATTTATGTGGTGAGAGTTTTCTTCAAAATAATCCAGAATATCCATAGTACCATTTGTTGTTGGTTGAAGTTTCAGATCCATAACAGGATCTATAGCTATTAGGTAAGGTTATGTCATGATAGTTAATGGTTGAAATCAAGTAAATTTGATTATTAGTGGCTTAATTTACGTCGATACAATCTCAAAATTTTATAGTTATATCATCATGTCTATGTGTGTAGAGAAAACTTGATCACCTAAAATAACTAGAGGATAGATTTCCATTTTCACCAAATACCTCTAAGTTTTTAGTCATTAACGTATTTCCTTAAATCTAATACCAATAATAAATTTATTATACTAATGAGAAAAAATTATAAAAAAAACAAATTTTTTTATAAAAAAAAATCTAAACCTTATAAGTTTTTAACTTTTCTACACATATCACATATCACCGGAATCCGACAATGTAATCACTAAAAATTGTAAATAATCACTATAACCATCTTGCGTGTTCCCAAGAAGAACCCAACTAGGTCCCATGGGATATCACAATTGATTAGACGTTCGCACACTCTTCCAGTTTGGGGAGAGGTCACGAGTTCGAACCTGTGTCCCGCACACTCTTCCAGTTTGGGGAGAGGTCACGAGTTCGAACCTGTGTCCCTGGGGCTGCGAAGCTTTATCACTCCCATGTCATCCACTATGTGGGGAAGCATCAGGGTGAGTTTCCAGTGCGGAATTTCCACCGTGGAAAAAAAAAAGAACCCAACTATTCAGAGTTGATAAGAGAGTGAAATGGATTTGATTGCAATGAGCATGGAGGCTGGCTTTTTTCATTGAAAAGTTGACGCACCTAAAATCAATGTTCAACGCCTTTTTTGTTAGACTATTTAAATGTCCATGGAATATTTTTTCCAAGAGGCCCAAACTCATGGACTGCTTCTTCTTTGACCGATTATTTAAAAGTCTGGGTAATATTTTTTTTTAAAGTGGGCTAACTATATAAATGGGTTTAGTAAAGTTGATTTTTACAAATTAAGTTACATTTAGGAAGGGTTTTCATGTATGTCCACACTACTTTTCATGTACACCTCCTTACATACATGGGAGATCATTTCTTGACAATTTGATGAGGTCTTTGTTTAGCTAGTTTTCTAACATTTTCTTAAATGTTGTTTATGACATTAGTAGCATTGTTATGGAATATGGGTACACAATTTTACAAGAGAGTAGTAGCACAGAAGTATAAGTATTGTTTACAAAATGGAAAACAACATTGTTTATAAAACTGCAATCATTATTTACAAAAATTGTGATAATTTTTTATTATGAAAATGTGAGCATTGTTTATGAAATCTACGATACTCAGTTTCATATCTGATGACACAACCTCATTGAACTCTCACCACTCACCAATGGTGAATGAGACATTATATAACTTGTCGAAAGAGTAACTCGCCAAATTATTATGAAATAATGCATGGAAGTAATAATCACTTGATAAAAACACTTGAAGGCTTATCTTTTTTTAAAAAGACTTGTGTCAAGTGCGTGAGGCTTATCGTTTTTTTTTTAAAACAACTAATATGAAAACAATAATATTGGGTTTAACTCAGGTGGTTGGGAGGAATGATTGCTATCCTCACGATGGTTCAAATACCGCAAATGACATGCTGATCTCATAATGAGTATATTGTTGTAATGCCTTTGAACCTTGTTGTTGACCCAAGCAATGTAACCTTGAAAAAAAATATAATGAAAAAATGTAATTCGGTGAGGGCATTATTGTAGCAAGGTAAATTTATTCTCCTTCTAGTTGTTGTTTTGGAACTATGATGATTTGGGACATCTTAAAATGGACCAAAACTTCCTCTAACAAAGTTTCATGGTTAAAGTTCCCATTAATGGGGTGGAACTGTGACGTTCGACAAAGTTTGTATCAACTTTTGGTGGGAATTTATGATGGATAAGGGGGCTTTGCAAGTGCTAATTATCCCATTCCCGAAAATAAAATATGATTGTTTTAGAGTACAACCACATGAGAATGTATATTTTGTAGGCACTTCCAACAATAAATTTTCTCATCTAACATTAAACTTTTAAACACAAATAAATAGTGATGCACTTTTTGATTTTAATGTTTGAAAATAAGAATAAGGTTAATAATTTTTATCACATAAATACAAATTTTCCATAACCATGATATAACAAACATATTTAACTAATTAATATTCATTTCAATTCCAAATCTATGCTTGCATGAGATTGGAAAGGACAAAGCCCCTGAGTTGGATGGTTATCCCTATGAATTTTACAAGGCTACATAGGAATTCATTGGCCCTGACCTTCTTATCGTCTATAATGAATCCCTAAGCTAGTTCTCTTCACCGAGGAGTATAATCTAGGGGAGGGGCTCATCGTGTTCATCCGTAAGTTCAAGGACCCTAATATCATTAGTGATTCATGGCCTATGACCTTAGTGAACATTTCATAGAAAATTTTGGCCAAATCCCTCATGTTGCAATTGAAGCATATCCTACCTAAAATCATTAAGCCTAAACATACATGATTCATTTAGGGAAGGAACACTTGAAAATGTCATTTCTATCGAGAAGGTCTTGGAATGGGCTCACTCTTTTGGCCTAGATTCTCTCTTCATCAATGTTGACTTTAAAAAGGTCCATGATTGAACTGAGTGTCCTTTCATTTTGGCCTAAAGGCCTTAGGATTTGGTATAGCTTTCTTCAATAATGTTGAAACCCTTTTTTCCAGTTCCTTAGCCTATGCATCTATGAATAGGTGCAAGTTTGAGGATATAGGGTTGTTAATATCCATAAGGAAAGGTTTCCCATCAACCCCCACTCTACATGTTATGGTACTTGAAGCACTAGTCTACTTACATAATTCTAGAGTATTGCTTAGGAACATTTGAGAGATTTCCCTAATTGAACCTGATGAGTGGTATCCTATCAATGACCATTTCATTCATGATTATTTTCTCACAATCACATAAGACTATAATTGTAGAGAACTATTATGATATTCCTTGAATTATCTTGAGTTTCCTTTGGATCCATTAATTAATGGGCCAAGAATTAGTGTTATAAATATAGCCAATGACCCAGGTCTTGGTGCCTTGACTCCTTAAATTATTCCTGGACTTAGCTAGCCTAATATTCAAGTTTCTTAGCATCTCATTTTCTTTTTAGGTTTCACCCTAGGAGTTTGGGGAGGTGGTGGTCCAAAGGGTGGAAAAAAAGACTAATAAGTGGATTACTAAACCTTTTGTATTAGTTGCCAAGTTTTAGATATATACTAAGGTGCTAGAAACCACTCAAATCTACTAGTATTATTGGGTACCCTTTGGTTTCCTTTGAATCCTTAATTAATGAGTCGATACTTAGTGCTATAAATAGAGACAATGGCCTAGACCATAGTGGCTCGACTCCTTAAACTATTATTGGACTTAAACAAGCCAAACATTCAAGTTTCTTAGCATCTCATTTTGTTTTTAGGATTCACCTTAGGAGTTTTGGGAGGTGGTGGTTCAAACAATGGAAAAAATAATGATAAGTGGATTACTAAACCTTTTATATTAGTTTCCAATTTCTAGATATATACTAAGGTGCTAACAACCACTCATGTATACTACTCTTATTGGGTCCCTTTAAAGTGAATTATGATTGCGTGGAGAAATCTCTTTGATGTTTTATGTGGGTAAGCTCAACTAACATATAGGATTTCATAGAGCTAGTTGGGATCTTCATTAATGTACCCCTAGGGAGATGGGAGCTTGGGGATCATCAAAACAAAAACACAAGCCAAGGTGTTATGAACTAAAAGGTTGATTTAGGTCATAGAAAGACAAGAATCCTAGAAAGTCCTCGTTAAAAATTGCATTCAGTAGGGGTGGACCTTGGGGGAAAAATATTAGCAATGTTTATCCTTCAAGGACATTTTGTTAACCCCCTCCAAGGTCAAGGTTGTTGGTACTTTTATCCTCCAGAGTATTTGGAAGGCATGGGAGACTAGTAAATCCTTCATATTGTGGAAGGATCCCTCTCTTAGGATTGGGATTTGTTTTAGTGAACATCACATGTGGTGGTCACTATTGGTGTTATTTTTAGGAGAAACTTTGGTATATTCCTGTTGGTTTTTGGCCAGGAATATTTTCAGGAAGGGCATCCACTTTGCTAATAACCTGTTTGATATCTCTACCATCAATTGGAACCATGGGATAATTCAAACAAGTAGTTATGGTTAAGTAATGTTGATAGAATTGTTGTGGATTTCATTTCATCCTAGATTACCTTCCACTTAAGCTTGGCCTCCCAACCCCTCAGGCCTACTTTGGTGACTAGAAATGGGGCAATGCCACTCCCTTTATGTCTTATAAGTGAAACATGAGCTACAAGTGGCTTTGTCACAATAGTTTCCTTAAAGGAATACTCAACAAGATTTGATATATTAGGTCACAATAGAAAACTTGTTTATTTTGACTAAAAAGAACATAACCTAAAACTGAACTCTTTTCCTAGATCCTAGTAATCGAGGGTCTTCCCATTGATCAATAATAACTTAACTATGGGTCTAAAATCCTTGATTCCCTTACCATGGTCAAGCATAAACATTAAGGCATATTTTATGGTTCTATTCTCTTGCAAGGAAAGTCTAGGCCTAGGTTGAGTCTATGTTTCACGATTTGTTTTTTCCACCAAGAATTTGTGAACTTCCACCCACCTCTTCTCTGAGCACCAAGCCTACAACATGACATCTAACTCAAGAGGTATGTGTTTTTCTAATTTTTAAATAAATTATAAAAATAATATAATTAAATTTAAATTCTTTTATTTAAATTTTATCAACCAACAACACTTATGTTGTTTGAATTCTAATTGTTTTTTAATTTAATCAACTCGCAGGAGTTATGATACCAAAATTTTAATTTTTTGTTTAACTTGTAGAAATATATAGCATTTAAATGTTATCGATTTTATTTCTGACTATGTATCAACAAGCAAAAATGTTGTCAGTTTTTTTTCAATCCTCTTATAATGCATATATGATTGAAAACAATTCATTGATACATGGTTGAACACAAAACTGGAAAAATACATGCTACCATTTTTTTTTCAATTTGTTTAGTTTCACATAATCAACTAGAAGCGTAAACATTGTTGATCTTTTTCCAATTGCAAATAGTATTGAATTTTTTTCAATACTTTGGTAGCACATGAAGGACTAAAAATTATTAACCAAGTCATTGTTGAAAATTAGCATGGACAAACACTACAACTCACATGTTATTGAGTGGAGACGACACAAAAACTTGAAAGTGAACCTCTACTAATGGCCATCAATTAAATGTTCGATGAACCTAACAACCAACTTGTTTATCACCAATATTCACATAAAATGACACTTTCCTAGGCAACTAAATCACAACTATAATACTATGTAGTCATTGAAGAAACACTAATCAAGGCATTGAATGAGCCATACTAATCCAGATATTGACAATGCAAGTCATTTTTGCACCAACACACTAACTAACACACTAAACAACTTGCATGGGAAACAACTACTTCTTATCAATTATTGAGTGTGAAAAATGGTAAACTAAAATCCAGCTTCCCTACAAATGACTGAAGGACAATACTCACATGTCGAGTCATCTCCTTTACCACATTTGTATGCACAAAATTCCACATGTCTAGTGATTTAAAATGGATCCAAACCAACGAATGGATGTAAAACTTAGTAGGTCTACAATGCAATTCAACAATTAACAAAGATTTAGAAAATATTATAAATTAGTGAAAATGTAGATGTTGAATGAGATAAAAATAAATGAGAAGGAAAAATGGGGAAAATAATTAAATGAAAAGAAAAATGAATAAGAGAGAAGGCTCAGGAATGGGAAGTGAAGGGCCATGAATGTTGACCTTCCCTTACCCCTAGCTCTCCCTATTTCCTCCTTCACTATCATTCTCAAAGGGATTTTTGGAAAAGAGAGGAAGAAGCATAGAGATCCAATAACTACATGTATAAGAGATTTTTGAAATGAAATATTGATCCCCCATTTGAAGTTGGTTTTCCCTTTTGGGTTTCCAAGGTAAATTTTGAGTTGTTATGGCTGAATTCATTCATTGTTATGTGGATTTCTGTATCTTGTGATGAAATGGAGTTGTGTTGTATTTTAATGGTTTCCTATGTGATGTTTAGCAAGGAGGAAAACTCTTTAATCACTTCCATATATTCATTTCAAATATCAAAGATCAATGGATCTTATTCTAGAGTTGTTGCAAAATGTAGGAAGTTGCTAATTTCAGTTTTTATGGTTGTTGGGTGAATTTTCTCACTCATCCATATTGCATTTTAATTTCCCAAGTCAAAATTTAACTTTCCTAAGACATTTTCTACTTTCTTGGGTTGAGTCCCAATTGTTGAGGCATTTTCCCACTTTCCTATGTCAATTTATAATTGCATGGGACATTTTCCACTTACATGGCCTGAGTTCCAATCGTTGGGGCATTGTCCCACTTGCTTGGGTCAAATTTTCACTTGTTTGGGCGATTTCTTATTTGTTGGGTTGAGTTCCAATTGCTTGGGACGATTTCCAGTTGCCTGGGACATTTTCCCACTTGCTTGTGACATTTGTCAATTGCATGGGATGTTTTCCCACTTGCGTGGGTCATTTCTCACTTGCCTGGATGACTTCACATATTTTTGGGCATTTTTCTTCATGCCTGGGCGATTTAAGATCCCCCTCGACATTTTACTTTGTGCTTGGGTGAGTTCACATGCCTTTGGGAATTTCACTTTGTGTCTAGATGATTTCACATCCCCCTAGGAGTTTTCTTTCGTGCTCGGGTGACTTTGTCCACTACCATTTGATTTATTTACCTCATAGACTTATAACATTCATTGTCAAGATCTTAATACATAGGGGAATTGATACAAGTGTATCCACAAGTCCCTTATCTCTTTATTAACTCCATTTGGGGTGTTGGTATTGTTTGAATACACTAGCCTATTCATTTCCTCATGAGTGTCATTTAATGTGTTGTTATCCTTGAATACATATGTATGCATATTCCAATGTTGGGTACCATTGGTATAGAGGAATCCTTCTTTTCCTTTGTGAATGCTTGAGTGATCTCATTGGGTGACAATGTCTTGAGTGAAAGAATTTAAATGATGATTTGTTGAATGGACAATGAGTGGAAATGAAATGTTGTTCCTTTAGTAAGCCTGGAGAGTAGTTTATCATTTAATTTTTTTGTTTGGTATTGAAATACTCAAATGTACTAATGTTGGAGTGTGATGCTCTGACAAGGTTTTTTCCTATTTTAAAAGCTAGAGTGTTTGGGAATTTATGACATTGCTCGGTGACAAGGAATATTGATGCCCATCATAGTTACATCATTCATTAAGCATGAAGGCCTAGGATTTAATGGTACGATGGAAAATCCCATGAATATGAAAACCATTTTTGTAAAGGATAAAGGCATGTCGAAGTTGGATTTCTCATAAGGAGAAATAGCAACAGTAAGTGAAGTTGGAAGCCTACTACCACCTAAGCCTTCTTGTGGGGAAGTGATGAAAAGATATCATAGACTGAGCCTACACTTTCACTCAAATAAAGTATAAAAAAGATAATCTAGGGAAACAAGAACAAGAGTACTTGAAGCTCTTCCTCAGACAAGACATTCCTTATTTGTCGCTACTGCAAGAGGAGAGGCCATAATGATGCCAGATGTTGGTACATGGAGGCATGCTCATGCCATGGAAGGAAAGGCCATCATGAGGTAGGTTGCTAGGAGAAGTAAGATACATGCCACAAGACAAATTTGTTTTAGAGGAAGAATGACAATAATACTTCTCCATTCCAATATAAAACTCATAGGAATAGGAAGAAAATGACTATCTTGCGTAGTCCATACCATAGCGGTAAGAAATTTTTCCACCACTGCAAGTTGAGTGGACATTGGGAAGAAAAGTCTTGGTGACTTCATCTAGAACCTCACCCCAAAAACCACACAACCAAGAGAATAGTGTGGAGAGTGAAGAGCATAGAATATGAAGAGAAGATTTCATCTCCAATTCAAGGAGGTTAATTCATCCAAGAAAAGATAGAAACACATGAGGTATGCATCACCAATAAGATGGAAAAAATATCTATGACAAGGACAACCACATTCCAATGGTTTTTTTCAATATTCCATTAGAACAATATGTTCTTGAATATGTGCAAGAGATTGGTGCACAGAGGCCAATGATATTTAGAGTAGTTCTTAATAACTCCATGACATTATGTCAAGCATGGGTGGGCATCAAAGGGTTGTTTCCATGATATGAAGCAATTAATCTTGGCAAAGGAATATAGCCACACTTCCCTTGAGGATTTGTTACATGAGGGAAATGTTTTAGGGTCACATTGAACAAGAAAACCAACATTCGATTAGACTTCATGATTTCCAAGATGGATCATCTCCAAAACAAGTTGAGAGAGAGAGAGATGGGAATGAGTGTTGAGTCCAAAGTTTGAATCTAGAGATTACTCGAATTTGAGATTTAGTGAGAAGACTTTGGCTACTAGGAACAAGAAATCCAACAACTAGAGCTAGTGCCATATTTAGGCACTAGAGCCAGTAGCCAGAGACATGAACCAAAGCCAAAGGTAGAGTCATAGTTGTTTCCAGGAGTTAGAGTCAAAGGCACATTCTAGAGAAGAAAATAGAAGGCACATTGATCTAGATTGGTTTCCTTGAGATTTTGGAGACCAAAAGTCCTCTCAATGGGGAGGCGTAATATGAAATGGACCCAAATCAACGGAAGGGTGTAAGAATCAGTACCTAAAATTTAATTTGGAAATTAACAAAGGTTTAAAAACATTATAAATAAATGTAATGTAAATGTTGAATGAGACAAAATTAAATGAGAAGGTAAAAATGGGAAAAAAATGAATGGGAGAGAAATCTAAGAATGGAAAGTTAAGGGCCATGGTTGTTGGCCTTCCCTTACCCCTAAATCTCCCTATTTCCTCCTTCACACTCATTCTTAGAGGGATTTTTGGCCAAGAGAGGAATAGGAATAAAGAGATAAGAGTTGCTTGTACCAGAGATTACTGAAATGAAATACTAAGCCCCCATTCAAAGTTATTTTTCCCATTTGGATTTCTAGGGTAAATACTGAGTTATTATGGGTGAATTCATTCATTGTTTAATAGCTTCTTGTGAGATGTTTAGCAAGGAGGAATTCTCTTACATACGTTTTTGAACTTGTTTTCAATGGATATAGTCCCCATAAGCCAATGAACCAACCCAACAACTCTTTAATTACTTCTATACATCCATTTAGAAGTTAGGAGATCAATATCTCTTATTCCAGAGTCATTGCAAATGTCTAGGAAGTTGTTAATTTAAGTTTTTATGGCTATTGGGTAAATTTTCTCACTCCTCCATATTGTACTCTCACTCTTTGAGTCAAATTTAACTTTCCTGAGACATTTTCCACTTACCTAGGCCGAGTTCCAATTTCTAGTGCATTTTCCCACTTGCCTGGGTTGTGTTCTAATTACTTGGGACATTTTCCACTTTCTTGGGCCGAGTTCCAATTGCTAGGATGTTTTCCCACTTTCCTGGGTGATTTTTTATTTGTCCGACCGAGTTCCAACTACTTGGGACATTTTCCAATTTATTAGGACATATTCCCACTTTCTTGGGAGGTTTTACAATTGTGTGGGATGTTTTCCCACTTGCCTAGTTCATTTCTCACATACCTGGACAACTTCACATCTTATTGGGACTTTTACTTCATGCTTGTGTATGTTTACATCCCTCTGGGCATTTTAATTCATGCTTGGGAGAGTTCACATGCCCTCAAACATTTTACTTCATTGTTGAATGATTGCACATCCCCCTAGCTATTTGATTTCATGCATGGGTGACTTTATCCACCACGGGTTGATTCATTTACCTCGTAGACTTATAACATTGATTGTAAATATCTTAATGCATAAGAGAATTAATACAAGTGAATCCATAGGTCATTCATCTCTTTATTAACTCCATTTGGGGTGTTGGTCTTGTTTGAATGCACCATCCTGCTCATTTCCTCACGAGGGAAATTTAATTTTCTACTGTCGTTGAATTCATATGTATGCATATTCCAATGTTGGGTACCACTGATATGGAGGAAGCCTTCCTTTCCTTTGTGAATGTTAGAGTGATCTCATTGGGTGATAGTATTTTGAGTTAAAGCATTGAAACAATGAGTTGTTGAATGGACAATGGGTTGTAATGAAATGATGTTCCCTTAGTAAACCTGGAGAGTATTTTTTCATTTGAGTTTTTGTTGGGTATCAAAATAATAATATGTACTAATGTTGGAGAGTGATGATTTTACAACATTTTTTCCTATCCTCAATGATCGAATGATTGGGATTTTATAAGACTACTACAATGGGTGACGAGAACCAATTGCATGGTGATACATGGGATTCCATTCCTTGAATAATGTCATTTAAATTACTGGTATCCATTCATGTGGATATATTTTAAGTGTTAGGATAAATTTTTACTTTCATTCGTGTTGGAGGATAAGGTGCAAGGAAATTGTACATTAGTTTTATGCGTGTAGAGTTACATTCCATCGAAGAATGAGGTGATTGTATAGGTTGTACATAGAACATGCCTTACAAAAAGTCTAAGAAAAAGAAGACAAGGATCCTTGTACAAGGAAGAGAATATAGGATTAATGGACTTTCTAAAGACAAATCACTCTATACAATCTTGAGAGCAGAGCTGAGACCGAGGAAAGATTTTTTTAAAATTCCACAAGTATCTGTGTTGGTGATGCAAGTGGCCTATAAGTTCATCATTTAAAGATCCCCTATGAAGAGAAATTCCTAACCACTATAACCCCTATCTAGTAACCATTATAACCCATGACTCTTATAATGTTTATTCCTTATACCCATACATCATATAACCCTTTAACCCATATCAACCCCATCCTCTAACACATATAATTCTTGACTACTATAATGTTAAACCCATGAACCTTATATCATAATCCTTGAACCCTTAAACATATTTACCTCTAACCACTACAACCTTGTTAGATCCGATAAATATGCATAAACATAGAATGAAATCCACCAATCTAAATTCCTATTCATGCAATGTCAATAGATAGTAAATCAAATAAAGCAAGAACCAAGAGAGATAAAAGTGCAAGAAAAATATTTACATGGTAAAAACCTAATGTAGGGAACATCCACGGAAGACTTGGGCTTTTATACCTCAGGAAAACTCGAATATTACATGAGAATACCTCCACAAGTGCCTTAGAGCAAATTCATTCACTACAATATGACAATATGACCTCTTTCAACTCCTTTATATATGAGAGAGTGAAAGGAAATAAAATCCCCTGATGCATGTGGGATAAATATTTTTTACAAGATAATGAGTTATTGAAGAATAACTTTACAAAATACCACTAGAATTCATTAGCACAATCTAACATTCCCCCTTAATGATGACTAGAAGTCTAGAATCACAATTGGATGTGTTAACACTGAGATTCACCCTCAAATTACAAGAGGATAAGCCCGGTACATATCACAATATCTGGTGGATGTTGGTTTTGTGAGTGGAGGTCAAATGGACAAAACTCAGTACGTTTTGTGAGTGGAGGTCAAATGGACAAAACTCAGTACAAGAATGATTTTTACACAGAAACTGGACAAGCAATGCACAAGGAAGTCAGGTGCTCATTAACTTCAGTCAGTGATTTGAGTTTAAGTGTGAGAAGAAGGAAGACTTAGTGAGAGAGGTGAACAAGACTGCCATGGGCATCCTTCCATGAAGCATCTTAGTGAAGAAAAACTCAGGCTCAAGATTACTCTCGAACTCAAGCTTCAGACACTGAAATATGTCACAACAACATAATAATCAAACCTACATTACCATGTGACTACAAAAACTCAACTGGATCCTCCATGCCTGAGCCTTTCAGCGTAAGAGGGAATAAAACACAAAGAATATGACTAAAACTGGTCACAACAATACTGTAATCAAACCTACATTACAATAGAACTAGAACCCTCGATTCGATCCTCCATGCCCGAGTGTTTTAGCACAGTTTTTACAAAGAGATGAGAGAATATGGCTTCTATTAATGTGAACGTCTCAAGTTTGATACATTACCAGAGAACAACTCTTGCATCAAAACATTGCACAGTAGGGAGCTCTGCTCAACCAATTGACGACCTTAAAAAAATATTGAACTGATCTATTTATACTCAGCTCGATCCACAACTACCAGGAGTGTGATCTGGCCACTCCATTCAAAACCTTTCATATGTGCCTTCTTCTATCAGACTGTGTGTGCATCCTTCTTTCAGACGTGAGCTCAGATCAGCATGGGCCTGCAGGAAAACTGTCCATAGGGGTACCTCGGGCTGACAGTTTTGTCTCCACGACCAGATCCTCCATGCCCTCTATTTATGGAGTGATTCAATGGTTTCAACCACCACTCCTTTTTCATTAACTATTTTTTCTCAGGATCATGATGAGACTTAATGTCTAGGGGTAGACCACACACTGCTCTTGGATTGGACGTCTTATAAGCACGTGATTGTGGGGTCGTCGAAAGGCGGTTTGGATCCAAACCGCTTTTGAGCCCACAATTCACCACCAACCTCCACGTAGCTCTTACGCTATACCACGATTTCAATTGCGGGACCACTCAAGAATTTTATCTTTTGGGCATGTTACATCCCTGTAATGGAGTGTGGTCGTTGATCTGGCCCTGGTCCACGATCTGGACATCTCTGCTAACTCAGCGTTCCTGCTAAATTTTATCTGCTTGCCAACTCTAGGATCCTCCTAACCCTGCTTAGAGATGGTTCTAATTTTGGCGTTGAATGAGAAAACCTCCCGGAGGATGATCTGACATGGAGGCCTAACATCACTATGCTGACGTGTCACATACAGAGGGGTGACATGTGTCACTTGAAAATAGGATGAAGACACATCCAAACATGCTTGAAATGAGTGCCATACATCAGCGCTAGATGAATACCACATGTCATGACTGATAAGGATGCCACATGTCTGCACTGATGGTTGCCACGTACTTTGGACTTCAGAGCCCGAGAGGGGACTGGATGTAGAGCTGGAATAAATATGGGCCTAGAGTGTTGTGGCGGTCTGAAATGAATGTTGAATCCAAGTCTCTTTTACTTTAGATTTACATTTCATTCTGAAATGTAGAGATGGAATCCAAGTCTCTTTTACTTTAGATTTACATTTTATTCAAATTTGTAGCTAGTCGAGTTTTTTAACAGAGAGATGAGAGTTTTTAATAGTCGAGCCACGGTTTTCTTTCTCCCAAAAGAGGCAGTGATGGTTTGTTTCATATATAAATCCTTTACATTTTGATATACAATTTCACAAGGAAATATTCATCTTCTTTTCTCTATTTTGCATTAATTTTCTTGCATTAGTTTTTGTTTCTTATCTTTTGGTATCATGACTTTAGAGGTTGCTTCAGTTCCTGAGTTAGTTGGTACTAGCTACCTTATTTGGAAGTGAAAGATGATTTCCATTGTTAAGGGAAAGAAATACGACGCTTGTCAATGATGCAAGAATAAAACCAATAGATGCTAAATAATTAGCTGCATGGGAAGATCACTATGAAAAAGCATGAGGTCTTATTGGGAAATATGTCTTAGACAACCTACATGTACATATCGAAGTTGAAGATGACCTTGTCAAGATATGGAAACATTTAGCTTCTTTGCAGGAAAATATTGATGATGTCTCTTCTTATTATCTTGAGATCCTTCATTGAACTGCACATCTTGTTTGGATGGATCAAACAACCTGTAAATTTTATCTTGGAACTTGAAATCTAAAAGTATATTTGGATACCGATTGGAGAGATGAGCATTGGGTTCTATTTGTGTTAGTTTCTAAGCTATTGTTCTCCTTGGTCAAAGAAACTCAAACTTCATCAATCCATTTCTTGGAAAATAAATATAAGGTTTTTAGAGCAGATCATATTTTTGGAGACCTTGTATCAAGTAAAATACGAGGTGAAGTTTGGTGGAAATCAAAGACTATGATTTTTTTCATGTTTTACACATTGAGATTTTTTGTGATTTATTTTTAAAGGATGATAATATGAGCACTTTTCATATTTTCAAAATTTACAACCACGAAAATTTGCTATTTTTACAAATTTTATCTTTCCTGAAATTCAACAGTGGATTTGGATACCCATTGGAGAAATAAGAATGGAATTATATTTGTGTAAGATTCTATGCTAGTTTGGGCCTCAAAGGGAGTGAAATATGGTCAGACCATCGACCAAAAAAAGAAATTTAAAGTTTTTCAGAGTTGATAATATTTTTGGAAACACAATGTTGAGTAGAATATGGGTGTGAAATTCAATGAAAATAAAAAATTGTTTATTTTTGGGCTATTTTTAGTTGTGCAATTTTTTTATTATTTGGCATTTGACCTCCAAGGATAGTGAGATGGTCACTTTCAAATTCTTGATTCCACTACTTACTTAAGTTTCTACTTTCAAAAACTTGTCTTTTTTGGTAACAGATCACAATTTTGCACATGAGTGTGGAGTTACTAAAATGTGCGCTTTTACATTTTCAATATTATAATGTTGAAAAACATCTAGTTTTAGAAAATAAATATTTGAACTTGAAATATTAAAGTAAATTTGGATATTGATTGGATATATAAGAATTGGGTTCTGCTTGCGTAAGCGTAAGTTTCTAAGCTATATTGGTACTTGGTCAAAGCAAGTCAAACTTTGTGAAAGCAAGGAATAAAAAAAAAAAATTAAGGATTTTAGAGTTGATTATACTTTCGAAGATCTAGTATAAGTACAATGTGGTGATGAAGTTTGGTGGGAATCAAAGACATTGAATTTTTGTCATATTTTTCACAGTGACATTTTTCATGATTTATTTATAGAGGATGGTAACATGGGTATTTTCATATTTTCAAAGTTTATAATCTAGAAAATTTTATTTTTGACAAATTTTATCTTTTTTGAAATTTGAGAGTAGATTTGGATACCTATTGGAGGGATACACATAAAATTAAATTAGTGTAATATTATAAGATATTTTGGGCCTCGGTCAAAGGAAATTAAACATGGTCAAACCAAGGACTAAAAGAAGATATTTACAATCTTGAAAAGCTCCTTGTAACATACTCAACTTCCAATATGAGCCACATTACTACAAAAATGAATCAGCATACTTTGATATCATTTAAAAATATACATGCACATAACATGACAAACAATTCATGAAACTAACAATGTATTAAAAACCCATTAATGTAATAAATAAAGAAAACACACAACATTCAAATATTCATTTACACAATAGAATAATCATAATAACTACAACACAAAACTAGTTTATTTCCAACTGGTTGCGTATGAAGGACGTTTTTCCCAACCATAGGCTTGTTGTTCCAATTCTCAACAGAAATCCACCCCCAAGACAAGACTATGAGTCCACAAGGACGTTTGGCCCTCTTGGGTATCTATTTTCCACATTTGGTATCCCAAAACCTAGGTTCTACTCCAACAACAGTTCCAATCTAGCAACTCTCTTCCCCTCAACCTACACAACCCAAGGAATGAGATTCCCCTTCTATGCCACATAGTCCCTTAGTCATTTGTACTTCCCTCGATGCCTAAAGTGCACTCAATTGGCTAGGAATCACATGACTAGAGACTCCAAGAACTCTTAGTTTCTCTAAGAGTGCTCATAACAACCTTTTCAAGGATTATGGGCCACAACCCGTCAATGGATTCCTTCAAGCACAACATGGCTGGTGATCTTCCCCAACACTCAACTCTTCCCTTGATTCCCAAAACCAATATGTAAAAATTGTCCTCTTTTTCCATTCAAAATTCATTTTCTCCCATGCATGTTGACTCTCACTATTTCGAAAAAGGATTGCTTAACTCTCACACTTCCCCCATTCTTTCTTGTTCTCAACCCATGTAGTCAATAACACTATGAGGTGATCTCACACACCAACCCTCTTACATGAATTCAATGATTGAGTGTCTAATAAGT